>PVKP010020908.1:0-40014 GCA_004027715.1 Plecturocebus donacophilus
AAAAGAATAAAGCAGATTTTTTTTTTTTTTTTTTTTTTGAGACAGAGTCTCGCTCTGTCGCCCAGGCTGGAGCACAGTGGCGAAGTCTCGGCTCACCACAACCTCCACCTCCTGGGTTCAAGCGATTCTTCTGCCTCAGCCTCCCGAGTAGCTGGGATTACAGGTGTGTGCCACTATGCTTGGCTAATTTTTTTATTTTCAGTAGAGACGGGATTTCATCATGTTGGCCAGGCTGGTGTCCAACTCCTGACCTTGTGATCTGCCCACCTCGGCCTCCCAAAGTGCTGGGATTACAGGCATGAGTCACAGTGCCTGGCACCACACCTGGCTAATTTTTGTATTTTTAGTAGAGACGAGGTTTCACCATGTTGGCCAGGATGGTCTCGATTGTGGGTAACCCCCCATATAGGCACTGAGGAATGAGAGCTAAGCAGAACTCTAGCACAGTTAGGGCTTGAGGAATATCTCACTTTATAGTGTTACTACTCAGCTATTTCCTTTTATATAATCCTTTACATAATCATATATTAGTTTATAGAAGTAGGGCTTGAAGAATCCCTTTATATAATCCTCTCTATATAATCATATAATAGTTGACAGTATGAGTCCCTACATATATACCTATAATTATATCTTAGTTCATAATCGGAGGAATGCCTAGAGTAGACACAGTGCAGAGCATGAATTAAGGAATAAGCAGCTTATAATCGGAGGAATGCCTAGAGCGGACACAGTGCGGAACATGATTTAAGGGAAAAACAGTTACACCAGGACGAGAATCCATGGCCCAGGCGGCAGCGTTCAGTATCGTAAAGATACCCGCTGTATGGCAGGCTTGGGGCGAGAGCCACTCCTCCTGATAAAGGAGCTGTAGGACCCTGCTCCAGTTCTTGTGGAGGGCTGCCCTCACACCGGCAATCCACCCTGGCGACTGTGAACTTTATCAGCTCTTGCTACTGTGCTGCTCGAAAAGCATCTTCCCATAGAACTCATTGGAAGCTGCCAGAAGGTGGCGGTAACCCTGACAGCTCTGTGACCGCTATGTGACTTAAAGCACCCTCCCATAAAGTTTGCCCATAGATAGAAGTATTGCACACTGCACCCTCTTGACTGCACACGGCCCACCTTCAAGCCACGGTGGCCTAATGGGGGTGGACCCCTTACTGCACACGGCCCTTGCCTTCATGGAAACGGGCCCCTTGCCGCGCACTGTCCACCTCCTGGCCTGGGTGACCTAATGGGGGTGGACCCCTTGTTTTATTGCTCATGACCCTATCACTATCCTTAAAGATGACTTCGCTCACTGACCTGCCCCCTAACCTATACACAACAAATACTCCCGCTTCTGGACACTCGGGGCCTCGCCTGACTCCTCTTATAGGTGGCGTGGCCTCCCGAGCCCGGCTGCGCTTCCCCTGTACTTCCTGGCTCTTTATTTCTTGGATCCTGCGCCTCAGCACAGCATAAGGCACACCCATGACCCTCTGGCACCCAACGTGCCCTACACTCGATCTCTTGACCTGGTGATCCGCCCACCTAGGCCTCCCAAAGTGCTGGGATTACAGGCTTGAGTCACTGCGCCCGGCCGGGTTTTGACTTTTTAAACCAAATGCGTCAAGTAAATTATTCTGAGGAAAGTGGGAAAACATTTTAAAGCTTAAAGTATCACTGATCCTGTTGACAAGTAATTCTCAAACTTCAGCATATATCACAGTCACCTAGAGAAGCTGGTTCAAACACAGATGCCACAGGCAGTAGTGGTGCATGCCTACGGTCCCAGCTGCTAGGGAGGCTCAGGCAGGAGGATCACTTGAACCCAGGAATTCGAGACTGTAGTGCACTGTGATTCACCTCTCAATAGCCACTGCATTCCAGCCTGGGCAGCATTGTGAGACCCCATCTCTGAGGCTAACACCCCCAACATTTCTTATTCATTAGGACCAGGAATGGGATCCAAGAATTTGCACAGACCAAAAAGCTGGCTACTGATCCGTCCTCTACCACTCATGTCGTCCTACTTAGAAGTTTTTACCTGAGCTTTTAATGGTGGCTGCCCCAGCCCTGGCAGAGATGTGGAAATATTCATCCACTGATCTAGGCTCCAATTTAATCTAGCGGGATCATTTTCGCAGTATGGGAGTGTCTGAAACTTGATCCTGTTTCAGTTAAACTATTCATGAAGCTTCTGAGCTCAGCGTGGGAGTGGGGAAGGGAGTGAGCTACCAAACACCCTCCTTTCATCAGAAGAGGCTGATAAAAGCAGAGGCTGCCAGGAGATGCAGTGGAGTCGGAGGAGACTGCGCTGGCGACAGGCGAAGCTAGCCTTGGATATCCACTCTCAATCGGTAAGTAACTACTCACATCGCCTTCCTGGTGGAGTTTGCACTGGGAGAAATTCCAACAATTCTGAGTTTAATAGCACCTTCCTATGAACTTGGGAAATCATGGGGAAATGACTGAAGGAAGTAAAGAGCTTTATTATTATTATTATTATTTTTAGAGGTAGGATCTTGCTATGTTGCCCAGACTCAACTCAAACTCCTGGGCTCAAGCAACCTTTCTGTCTCAGCCTGAGATCTTTATCTTTTTCATTAGAGCTTTTTTTTTTTTTTTTTTTTAATAGAGATGAAATTTCTCCATATTGGTCAGGCTGGTCTTGAACTCCTGACCTCAGGTGATCCGCCCACCTTGGCCTCCCAAAGTGTTGGGATTACAGGCATGAGCCACAGGATCCAGCCTTCATTAGAGCTTTTTAGGAAAAAGCTAAACTTTCATCTGAGAAAGGATGTCTTGAGCAGAGTCTTTTTGAGGAAAGTTGAGGGGGGGGAGCCTCTGATTGGTCCTATTAGCCTGAGAGTGTCTTTGATTTTGAGGATTATAGTTAAAAACCTTCATTATATTGTGTTTCTTCACCATCATCTATCTCTTTGCACTAACCTTACTGCCAGGAGAGACAAACTGGGTCTTTTTAGTATTTCGGTCTTCTTCAAGAATGACGGCATTGCAGGTGGGAAGAATAAAGTGATCTGGAAAAGAAACACATAGAAAGAAAATCTTTCTGAAACTGAAAGCGGAACTGATGTTGCCAAGGATTTGTAAATGCCGTTATTCTGACTCTCACTCGAGCAGGTCCAAATTTAACATAAACCAATAGCTTCACACCACATCTCCTTTCTCCTACTTTAATCCCGAGAAGTGCTACTACTCATCTCAAACAAAACAAGAACCTTAAAAGCACTTAAACAAAAATTCTAGGACAGGTATTCTCTTTGGAAAACAGATTTTAGTTCTACCATTTTTGAAAGTGTATTTCGCAAGAAAAGCTATTTTGCCTGAGAAGTAAACTTGTTGTGACCTTTTCCCCCATTTCGAAAACATTTTACCTTTTTTTCTGAGACAGAATCTCGCTCTGTTGCCCAGGCTGGAGTGCAATGGCACGATCTCGGCTCGCTGCAATCTCTGCCTCCCAGGTTCAAGCGATTCTCCTGCCTCAACCTCCTGAGTGGCTGGGACTACAGCCATGCACCACCACGCCTGGCTAATTTTTTATATTTTTTAATAGAGACAAGGTTTCACCATGTTGGCCAGGCTGGTCTTGAACTCCTGACTGCAGGTGATCCCCCCATTTCAGCCTCTCAAAGTGCTGGATAACAGGAGTGAGCCACTGCGCGGAGCCCTAATTTTGTATTTTAAATCTTTTATTCTTTCCTTAAAGAGAAACCCCCAGGTTGTATAAACTTTAGGCCATTCAAAATCTGGATCGCTGTATATGAAAATGAGTAAAAAATATCAAGGCATACTTAGGAACAAAACATCAACATCTTTCTTTCTAATAAGAATATACTTCAATTTATTTTTATTTTTATTTTTTTTAGACAGGGGCCTGCTTTGTCGCCCAGGTTGGAGTGCAGTGCTGCGATCGTGGCTCACTGCAGCAATCATGGCTCACCGCAGCCTCCACCTCCTGGGTTCAATCAGTCCTCCCACATCAACCTCCTGCGTAGCTGGGACTACAGGTGTGTGCCACCACGCCGGGCTAATTTGTTTTTGTGTCTGTTTTTTTGTAGAGACTGGGTTTTGCTGTGTTGCCCAGACTGGTGTCAAATTCCCGGGCTCAAGCAATCCACCCGCCTCAGCCTCTCAGAGTGCGGGGATCACAAGAATGAGCCACGGTGCCCGGCCAATCTCACTCTATTTCTGAATTCCAGTCCCACATTTTAGCCTCCTGAGCATATTGTGTCAGTGCATTTAAATGCAACCTACCCCAGACTGATCTCATCCTAGTACCTTAAAATATCTGCCACTCCTAAAATAAATAATTCTATGAATGGCAACATTTTTCTTTCAGCTTTCCAAATTCAAGCCCAAGAGTTTTCTTTATCACTTCCTTCTTCTTCCCATTACATGTCCGTTTAATTTCTAAGTCGTCACAATTTCTCTTTCACAATCTCACATCCATTCTTTCCTTTCTGTTACTCACTGTGTTATCCTAGCCCTTGTTTCCCCTTATTGAGACTGCTAAAACTCATCTTGTTTTCACCCTATAGTGTGTGTTATCTCCGATACTTTTTTTTTTCTTTCTTTTCTTTCTTATTTTTTTTTTTTTGAGACAGAGTCTTGCTGTCACCCAGGCTGGAGTGCGGTGGCCTGATCTCAGCTCACTGCAACCTCTGCCTCCTGGGTTCAAGCAGTTCTCTGCCTCAACCTCCTGAGTAGCTGGGATTACATGCACCCATCACCACGCCTGGCTAATTTTTTTGTATTTTGAGTAGAGACGGGGTTTCACCATCTTGGCCAGGCTGGTCTTGAACTCCTGACCTCGTGATCCACCCGACTCGGCTTCCCAAAGTGCTAGGATGACAGGCATGAGCCACCACACCCAGCCTATCTCCAATACTTTTTACACACTCTTGCTAGTTACCTTCTTGAAGTGTGGCTTTGATCATTTACCTGCCTGAATTCAACGAGTATGAATTGATGTATGCACTAGGTGCCATACACTGATATAGATTCATATTAATTCATTCATGTAGGCATATTAAATACCTAAAGTATCCCAGCCCTCCCCAGGCACTGAAGCCATGCTATGAATGGGACAGACACCTACAGCTTACATTTCAGTTAGAATCAGTGGGATACACAGTAAGATATGGCCCCGGTTCCCAAAGTGTTTATCTGCTCAAAACCTTCCATTGCTTCACTAAGCCTGAAAGAACAAAATTCGGAGTTCTTGCCCTGACTTTCAAGGTGCAGTATGGTCCTGTCTTAAGCAACAGAAGTATAGTATCTAGACGAATAATCTTGAGTTTGCATACATCTTGTATTCTGTATCAGGCACCGTATTTTAAAAGGAATATGGACACTCTAGAAAAATCTTCAGTAGAAAAAGGGTAGAGTGGGCCAGACATGGTGGCTCACACCTGTAAATCCCAGCACTCTGGGAGGCTGAGGTGGGCAGATCACCTGAGGTAGGGAGTTCGAGACCAGCCTGACCAACATGGAGAAACCCCGTCTCTACTAAAAAATACAAAATGAGTTGGGCATGGCAGCACATGCCTGTAATCCCAGCTACTGGGGAGGCTGAGGCAGGAGAATCACTTGAACCCTGGAGATGGAGGTTGTGGTGAGCTGAGATCGTGCCATTGCACTCCAGCCTGGGCAGCAAGAGTGAAAAGTTGTCTCAAAAAAAAAAAAAAGAAAGAAAATGGTTAGAGTGGTAGACCACATCCCCTGAGAAACCAATCAAAACGTACTTAATAGCTATTTTTAAATTACTGATACTCTTGTGTATGGAAAAGGTATGTGTTGCCTTATACAGTCCTAAGTTAAAAGTGGAGCCGTACTAAGAATACAGTTTTGGCTTAAGGTAAAGAATTACCGCCTTCCAGAACCTTCTGAAATAGATGGACTGCCAGGAGATAGTCAGTGCCCAGCTCCTGTCACACACGGAGTTCAGGCAAGGGCTTTACAGGAATGATTAGAAAGTGGCACAAGATGGCCTTTAGAGTTTCCTTCCAATGGGAGATTTTATACCCTTCCCTTTCATGCACTGTGAGTGCGGCCATATTAAATGAAGCATGATTGTCCAAAAAGCGCCATGCCTCCTGTCTGTCACTGTTATTTTATTCGGAGTGCTCTTTCCCTGTTCCCAATAGAGCTCAGCCATCACCTCTACAGAGACTTCTGTAACTCCCGACTGAGTTTATTAATCAGGGAAGGTGGTACTGTTCATTCCCTACACCCAAGAAAAGCAGTGTGTTCCTTCTGACGCTGATGTTTCCATATGGACAGACATTTCCTACTGGAAATGGATGTTTGCGCTGCAGAAACTCATATCAATGGAATAATATCCGGTTAATGGTTGCCTCGTGTACCCTGCACATTCCTGGCTATCTGATATTTCTAACACAAACATCTGATGATGTAATGTTCATGTTTACAAGCTTTCCAGTGGCTCTCCACTGATTACAAAGTTGAGTCCTGAGTGTTTAATATGCGACACAAGACCCCTTGTGTGCTGGCCTCAGCTACCAATCCTACCTATTCAGTAAAATATACCTCAAAGGCTTACTGAACAATCGCTGTTTCTCAAACATACTATATTGTCTTCCCTTAAACCTTCATGCCTTTCCTTGGAATATCTTCTTTCCTTCTCCCCTTTCCCACTTTTGTCTGCCTGGTAAACTCATTCTTAGCCCTCAATTCAATTCATGTGTTGGCCTCTTCAGTAAAACCTTCCTTGATTCCTCCCTTTGGGCTCCTTTGCCACTTTACCCAGCAAATTGCTTTGGAATTACTTGCTTTCGGGAAGTACATATTTTTTTATTTTTCTCTTTATAAGATTCAGACAGATTACATAGTATAAAATTATACTAGAAATTTATGATAAAGAGAATAAATGGAAGGAAATCAAAGAAAGATGGAAGTCTCTTGAAATGCTCTAATTGAGAGAAGGTGGAAAATCAATAAAATATTCAGGCTGGCTGGGCGCAGTGGCTCACGCCTGTAATCCCAGCACTTTGGAAGGCAGAGGCGGGTGGATCGCATGAGGTCAGAAGTTCGAGACTAGCCTGACCAACATAGTGAAACCCCGTCTCAATTAAAAATACAAAAAATTAGCCGGGCGTGGTAGCGGGCACCTGTAGTCCCAGCTACTCGGGAGGCTGAGGCAGGAGAATCACTTGAACCCGGAAGGCGGAGGCTGGAGTGAGCCAAGATTGCGCCACTGCACTCCAGCCTGGGCAATAAGAGCGAGACTCTGTCTCAAAAATAAAAATAAATAAATAAATAAAATATGCAGGCTGAAGAGGTCTAGTGGGATCTGCAAGTGCCAGGGTAAAGCAAGATGTCCTTTTTGAAAAATGTCATGATGAATAATGAGAAAATACGTGCCTGAAGTCATAAAGATATGCTATATTTTCCTCTAAAGGTTTTTAAGTTTGCCTTTTATATATAACTAAATGCAATTTTTAAAATAAACATCCTATTTTCCAGTATCGCTTATTGAATAGTTCCTGCTTTTTCTGTGACCAACAGTACTCACTGTATTATAATTCAAGTTTCTCTAAATGTGTGATTTGCTGCTGGGCTCTCTAGGGGTATCTACACCCACATACATACCCTGTTGTCATAAATCCTACAGCTTCATAATAAACCTTGGGAGCTGATAAGGAAAATCTCTCTACCCTATTATTTTTCTTCAGAATGTCTTTTTTTTTTTGAGACAGGGTCTCACTTAATCATCTGGGCTGGAGTGCAGTGATGTGAACTCAGCTGACTGCAGCCTCCACTTCTGTGACTTAAGAGATCCTCCCACCTCAGCCCCCCAAGGAGCTGGGACTGCAGGTGCTCAGCACCAGGCCCAGCTGATTTTTGGGTTTTTTTGAAGAGATGGAGTTTTGCCATGTTTCTCAGGCTGGTCTAGAACTCCTGAGCTCAGGAGATCTGCCAGCCTCAACTTCCCAAAGTGTTACATTTACAGGCGTGAGCCACCATGCCCAGCTTCCATCTTCTCTATTCTTGAGCCTTTGAGTTCCCACGTATGTTTAAGAACATTGATTTGTCAGTTTTCTCAAAAAGTCCTGATGGGATTTTGGTGGAGTTGCATTGTATCCACAGATCAGTCTGGGTAGAACTGACTACCATGCTGAAGCCACATAGTATATCCTTTCATTTACTTAAGTATTCTTTAATGACTTTCAGTAAGGTTTGTTAATTGTTTCCAAACTGGTCCTACTCAACTTTTGTGAGACTTCTTTCTAAATATCTTACGTATTTTCAGTGCCATTGAAAACGATGCTTTTTAAAAATTACATTTTCTTGTGTGTTGCTGGTATTTAGAAATATAATTGGCTTGTGTATCTTATCCAGCCACCTTGCTAAGCTTTAATTATCTCATATTTTTCCTTAGACTCTTCTGCGGGCAATGACGTCTGTGAATAGTTAACTTTTGTTTTCTTCTTTTCAATCCATTTTTTTTTTCATCTTATCTTACTGCTCTGGCTGAGACTTCCAGAATTATGTCATACAAAAGTTAACGGCCGGGCGCGGTGGCTCACGCCTATAATCCCAGCACTTTGAGAGGCTGAGGTGGGCAGATCACAAGGTCAGGAGTTCGAGACCAGCCTGGCTAACATGGTGAAACCCCATCTCTACTAAAAATACAAAAAATTAGCCTGTGTGGTGGCAGGCACCTGTAATCCCAGCTACTCGGGAGGCTGAGACAGGAGAGTCACTTGAACCCGCAAGGCAGAGGTTGCAGTGATCTGAGATCACACCACTGCACTCCAGCCTGGGCAACAGAGCACAGGCAACTCATCTCAAAAAAAAAAAAAAGTTAACATAGTGAACCTTTTTTTGTGTGGTTCTTGATTTTAAAAAGAAAATCTTTCTACTGTTGATCATTAAAAGGTAGGTTTGCTATACTTTTTGTTTGTTTTTTGGACAGGGTGTCATTCTGTCACCCAGGCTGGAATACAGTGATGCTATCATGGCTCAATATAGCCTTGCTCTCCAGGGTTCACCTGATCATCCCACTTCAGCCTCCCGAGTAGCTAGAAGTACTGACATGCACCATCTTGCCTGGCTAATTTTTAAAGTTTTTTAGAGAGAAGGATCTCACTATGTTGCCCCGGCGGGTCTCAAGCTCCTAACCTCAAACAATCCTGCTGCCTCAGCCTCCCAAAATGCTGGGATTACAGGCATGAGCCACTGTACCCAGCTTAGTGTTCCATTATTGGAACTCTAAGCATGTGGGAGTTATTTATATCCTACTGCTCAAGGTCATTGCCAAGGTCTGATTGCAAAAATTCAAAAAATTCACCCTCAAGCGTGAGTGGGTTAAAGGAGTTCCTTTCTGTCCCTATTTTGCTAAGAATATTAACATAGGTGTTTTATATGAGTATCTTTTTTTTTTTTCTTATTTTAAAAATGAAGATGGGGTCTCACCACGTTGCTCAGGCTGGTCTCAAACTCCTGAACTCAGGCAATCCTCCTGCCTTGGCTAGGATTAAGTTTTATCAGATGCTTTTTCTGTAATCATTGAGGTAATTTTTTCATTTAATCTGTATACTAAATGTCACTTACAGGTTTTCTAATGTAAACTACCCTTGAATTTCTGGGAAAAACTCAACTTGGTGTTTGTGTCAATCAGGGTTTCTTTGCAGGGAACAGAAACTTTCTAGTTATTTAAAACAGAAGTGGGACTCTTAGTTACACATGACCAAAAAACCCAGCTCAAATGGAATTAAAGACTACAATGAAAAAATATGAATTTGTTAATTATAGGGTACAAGGTTCTATAGATGTTCAATAAATCAAGCTTGTTTATTGTATTATTCAAATATTCTATATCTTCATTGATTTTTACCTAGTCAACCTATTAATACTTGAGATGAATGTGTGGCCTATCTACCATAATGGTAGTTTGTACTGATTTCTCTCTAGAACTCTATTGCTTTCTTATTTATCTTGAGACTGTTTTATTAGATACATATAATTTATTTATTATTTGTATTTATTTAGTGGGTACAAGTGCAGATTTCTCACATGCATATATTAACGTGGCAAAGTCTGAACTTTCAGTGTACCCATGAAGGTACATATAATTTAGAACTGTTACACCTTCCTACAGAATTGAACCTTTGATCATTATTTATTAATCCTCTCTATCCTTAATAATGATTTTTGAATTTAGTTCTATTTTGTCTGATATTAATATAGCTCCTCGGTTTTATTTTGGCTAGTCTTTACCACATATGCCTTTTTCTATGCCTTTTATTTTTAACCTTTCCTTCTCTATTTTTTTAAAATAGCCTATAGCTAGATTGGGGCCAAGACCAAAGAATGGATGTTTGTCATTTTTTTGTTTGCCTAACATCCAAATATTCTTCCTGTTTAGAGAAATCTTGTTTTTTCTTTAGCAACCTCCACCTCTCAGGTTCAAGCGATCCTCCCACCTCACCCTCCCAAGTATCTGGGATTATGGGGACGCACCACTACACTCAGCTAATTTTTGTATTTTTAGTAGAGATGGGCTTTCACTATGTTGGCTAGGCTGGTCTTGAACTCCTGACCTCAAGTGATCCACCCGACTCAGTCTCCCAAAGTGTTGGGATTACCGGCATGAGCCACTGTACCTGGCCAGCCATGGAGAAATCTTTCTTTATATGAATCTGTGAGAAACAATCTCCACTGTGGAAGCTTAGAGAAATCAAATATTCCCTCTTCCACCCTCTGGCAGCCAAGGTGTTAGTGCATGACTCAGCCTTGACCAGTCAGATGCTCTGGCCAGAGACTGGAATCCTGAGTGACACAAAGATGACACAGTTTGTAATTCAGCCATGCCAGAGGCGGCAGTATCCAATGACAGTAGCAGCAGTGCTTGGCAACAGCAGTGTCCGGTGGTGGCAATGTCTAATGCCAGCATTGCCCTAACCAGACTTTTCCTGTGCAGACCCTGGCTATGGCTCCTGATGACTGGCTTCTCTTG
The DNA here is from genome assembly GCA_004027715.1 of Plecturocebus donacophilus. Lineage (NCBI taxonomy): Eukaryota > Metazoa > Chordata > Mammalia > Primates > Pitheciidae > Plecturocebus > Plecturocebus donacophilus. The sequence goes on from PVKP010020908.1 coordinate 10,991, forward strand.
ATTTCTGCCTGTTTATAAGAGTAATTCTCCTTCTGAGAGCTACCTGACCTTTTTACAGTAAATATATTTTCTGTTTAAGGGAGAATCCATTCCTGTTGCTTGCAAAGAAGAATCCTCACTGATATAAACGTGTTCCTTTTTCCTCTGGAATGGAGTAGGAGAGGTGAGAGGTATGGGAAATATGTGAGGTCTGAATTTGCTGGAGCCATTCTTGATACCGTAAGGGATGCCAAACCAGGGATCAAATCAACATAGAAGAAACATAGGGTTAAGAAAAGCCATAGACATAGAAAGGCAGAGCCCTGATAATACTTTGAATCTCTGGATTCAGCCATAGCTAAAGGTAGCCTCACTCTGAACTTTTTGGCCACATGAGTCAATAAATTCTATTTTATTTTAAAATCTCATGTGAGTGGTCTTTCTGTCACTTGCAACCAAAAGCACACCACCTGATACCTTTCTGTTCCACCTGTGAAAAGGACTCTCTCACTTAATTCTCCAATAGGGGGCCGCTATTCTACTTCTCCTCTTTCTTTCCTAGCTGAACTTACCATAAATGATTCAAAATCTTAGTATCACCAGGCGCTGTGGCTCACGCCTGTAATCTCAGCTCTTAGGGAGGCAGAGGTGGGAGGATAGCTTGAGCCCAGGAGTTGGAGACCTGCCTGGGCAATATAGCGAGACCCTGTTCTCCACAAAAAGGAAAAAAGCAAAAAGACAAAAAAAAAAAAGAAAAGAAAGAAAAAAAACAAAATCTTAGTATCTTCATTTCCTCACTGCTGTTTGCTGCTTTATCCACTAAAATCTGGATTCCTTCTTACTTTAGTACTCTGCTAACACTATTTCCTTTTAGATCACCAGTAGGCTTCTCCTGTCTTAATTCAATGCCAATACCATATCTCAAAGCCATTCATTCATTCAACAAACAGTTTTATATACCCACTTTAGAAACATACAGTGCTACATTCAACCAACAAGTATTTATTGAACATCTAATATATCCCAGACTTTTAGGATAAAAAATTCTATATGATCCCTACTCTCATAAAGGATTACAATTTTATCAGCAAGTACAGACTAAAGTAATATAATAAATTATAGTAAATATTACTGAAAGATCTCCCTAGAAAATTAGTATCTAAGCAAAGCCTAGAAGTTGAATATAGAGGGAAGAGAATAACACAAAGAGAATGTTAAGGGAAAAGGCTTGAAGGTAAAGAGGGAGAGAGGGGCATGCACAATTCATGGAACTGGGAGAAGCCCACCACTGCCAAGTCAGAAAGTACAAGTGACAGAGAGATAAGAAGGAAGGCTAGAATAAACTGTCGGCCAGGTGCGGTGGCTCACGCCTATAATCCCAGCACTACTTTGGGAGGCCGAGGTGGGCAGATCATGAGGTCAAGAGATACAGACTATCCTGGCCAACATGGTGAAACCCCATCTCTACTGAAAATATAAAAATTAGCTGGGCATGGTGGCAGGTGCCTGTGGTCCCAACTACTCGGGAGGCTGAGGCAGAAGAATGGCTTGAACCTGGGAGGCAGAAGTTGCAGTGAGCTGAGATCGCACCACTGCACTCCAGCCTGGCGACAGAGACTCCATCTCAAAAAAAAGAATAAATTCTCAAGAGCCCTGGGACCCCATTAAGAAGTCTGAAGACAGTGGGAAGCTGAAAAAGGATTCTGACCAGATGACTGTTTAATTTACATTTATTAAAGATCACTTTATAGTTTGGAAGGGAGTAAGAGTGTTTTCAGGAAATCAAAGGAATCTGGCATTTGAGGGCCTGGATTACAGAGGTGGCTTAGGGAAACAGAGAAGAAGATTTATGTGAGAAATGCTTTGGAAATAGGCCCAAAAGGATTTTTTTTTTTTTTTTGAGACAGGGTTTCACTCTGTTGCCCAGGCTGGAGTGCAGTGGTGCAATATTGGCTCACTGCAACCTCTGCTATTCTCCAGCCTCAGCCTCCCAAGTAGCTGGGTCTTTAGGCATGAGCTACCACACCCAGCTAATGTTTGTATGTTTTGTAGAAATGGGGTTTCACCATGTTGCCTAGGCCGCTCTCGAACTCCTAAGCTCAAGCGATCCACCTGCCTTGGCTTCCTAAGTGCTGGGTCTTTAGGCATGAGCCACCACAGGCCAGTCTCCAAAAGGATATTAATAGATATAGGGAGTGAGAAATCGCTGCAATTTTGAATGTAAAAATGCATATGACCTTGCTCTGAAAGAACACTGTAAAAAGGATAAGATACATAACCAATATGATATATCTATAAATAATATACATACCTAAAGGGTGGTACAAATGTTTACCCATCTTTCCATACTCTTTAGCTATTGGGAGGAACTCTGGACCAGTTTTCTCTCATCCTAGGTCTTAGGATCACTTCCTTCCAATTCTCTGGCAAGGCAGAACTCTGTACCATAATAACCACAACTTGTGATTTGTTTCACAAGTTGTTAATTAGTTCTGCATCATCCCAATTAACTTTATTCCAAACAAGATTTTAGCTTTTCCTGTGTGTAACCAAAACACCCGTTAAACCATTTTTCAAGACAAATCTATTGGCTTTTTTCTGTTTAAGAGATGGGTCTTGCTATGTTGCCCAGGCTAGCCTCAAAGTCCTGGGCTCAAGCAATCCTCCCAAGTAGCCAGCACTATAGATGTGGTTTTTTTGGTGTGGGTGTGTGTGTGTGTGTGTGTTTGGTTTTTTTGCTTGTTTGTTTGTTTTTGAGACAAAGTCTCGCTCTGTCACCAGGCTGGAATGCAGTGGCACGATCCTGACTCACTGTAACCTCTGCCTCTCGGGTTCAACCAATTCTCCTGCCTTAGCCTCCCGAGTAGCTGGGACTACAGGCGCACGCCACCACACCCAGCTAATTTTTGTATTTCTAGTAGAGATGGGGTTTCGCCACGTTGGCCAGGATGGTCTCAATCTCTTGATCTCGTGATCCACCCATCTTAGCCTCCCAAAGTACTGGGATTACAGGTATGAGTCACCGTGCCCGGCCTAGATGTGTGTTTTTTTTCTCTGTCTTTCTGGGATAATGTTCAGGGCTCTTTTTCTCATGATGTGCTTTTTATAGGTTTCTCAGAAATTCCCCCATTAAGGTTATCTAACTGCAGATCCCTCAGAGTCAATATCCTTCTTCTGATTGGTCTTTACAATGCTGAATCTAATATATTTACCTCTAGCCACATTCTGTTAAAGTAACTTCACCCTTGCAGGAAGCCCTCTTGGGTGGAATCTTCTTTTATATGACCCCAGACTGAACCCTATCTGTGGAGTCCATATCTGGTCCTCAAGATTTAAAAAATTCCCCTTGCTTAGTTCAGTACCAGCTCTGCCCTCTTTCTGTGTTGCCGCAGGGTTTCAGGCATTCTCTTTTCTTTCTTTCTTTTTTTAATTTTTTTTTTTTTATATAAAGATGGAGTTTCACCATGTTGGTCAGGCTGGTCTTGAACTCCTGACCTCAGGTAATCCACCCACCTTGGCCTCCAAAGTGCTTGGATTACAGGCGTGAGCCACCATGCCCAGCCCAGGCAGTCTCTTTTCTATAGTGCTTTTGTGGATGTAAATTAGAAACCATCCATCAACTGGTAACTATTCCTCATTCTTCACACCATAAACTAAAATAAACTCCAAAAAGTCCAAGCATGATGGCTCATTCCTGTAATCCCAGTGCTTTGGGAGGGCTGGGTGAGAGGATCACTTGACGTCAGAGCTTCAGCCTGGGCAACATAGCAAGACCTCCATCTCTACAAAATTTTAAAAAATTTAGCCAGGCATATTGGCATGTGTCGTAGTCCTAGCTACTTGGGAAGCTTAAGCAAGAGGATCACTTGAGCCCAGAGTTTAAGGTGGCAGTGAGGTATAATTGCACCACTACACTCCAGCCTGGGTAACACAGTGAGACCCTATCTCTAAAGAAAAAAATAAAAAATAAAAATAAAAATAAAAATAAAAAAAAATTGGCCAGGCACGGTGGCTCACGCCTCTAATCCTAGCACTATGGGAGGCTGAAGTGGGCAGATTGCCTGAGCTCAGGAGTTCAAGACCAGCCTGGGCAACACAGTGAAACCCTGTCTCTACTAAAATGCAAAAAATTAGCCAGGTGTGGTGGTGTGCACCTGCAGTCCCAGATATTCAGGAGTCTGAGGCAGGAGAATTGCTTGAACCTGAGAGGCAGAGGTTGCAGTGAGCCGAGATTGCACCACTGCACTTCAGCCTAGGCGAGACTCCATCTCCAAAAAAAAAAAATTTGATTTAAAAACTCCAAATAGATCAGGGATCTAAATGGGAAATAATGAAACTATGCAAATGGTAAAAAAAGAACATGGGTGTATTCTATAGCCTGAATGTAATTTTTCTAATAATGACTCAAAATTCAGAGATAATAAAAGAAAAAAATTATAAATTTCATTATGTTAAATAAAAAATCTTTGCAAGGAAAAAATATGTATCACAAACAAAAATAAAACATGGCCTGGCAAAGTGGTTCATGCCTATAATTCCAGCACTTTGGGAAGCCAAGGTAGGCAGATTACTTAAGGTCAGGAGTTTGAGACCAGCCTGACCAACATGGTGAAATCTGTCTCTATTAAAAATAAAAAACACTAGCTGGGTGTGATGGTAGGCACCTGTAATCCCAGCTACTTGGGAAGCTGGGCTGGAGAATCACTTGAATCCAGGAGGCGGAGGTTATAGTGAGCTGAGATTGCACCACTGCATTCCAGCCTGGGCAACAGAGCAAGACTCTTTCTCAAAAAAAGAAAAAACCTGACAAACTGTGAGAAAAGATTTGCAATATATATTATATAATAAGGGTTAATATCCCTAGTATATAAACAACATTTAAAAATTGAGGGGAGGAGCAGACCAAAAATTCAATAGCAAAAGAGACAAAATGCATGAACAGACAATTTACATAAAATATATAACTGTTAAGAAAACAATTCCAGGCTGAGGATGGTGGCTCACACCCATAATCCAAGGTGGGAGGGTCACTTAAGTCCGGGAATTTGAGACCAGCCTGGGCAAAATGGTAAGATATTGTCTCTACATAAAAATAAATTAGCTGTGCATGGTGACATGCACTTGTAGTTCCGGCTCCTTGGGAGGCCGAGGCAGGAGGATCCCTTGAGCCCAGGAGGATCCCTTGAGCCCAGGAGGTTGAGGCTGCAGTGAGCCATGATCATGCCACTGCATGCCAGCATGGGTGACAGAGTGAGACCCTCTCTGAGAAAAACACAAAGAAAAAGATAGAAAACAATCCCATTTAAGATAACAAAAGAAAAAAATAGGAATACATTTAACAAAAGCAATGCAAAATATATTTTCTGAAAGCTACAAAACACTGTTGAAAGAAATTGAAAAGATCTAAACAAATGGAAGGATATCCCACATTCATGGATCAGAAGATTTAATATCATTAAGATGCCAATATTCTCCAAATTGCTCTACCGATTCAATACAATCTGTTTCAGAATCCCAGCTGATTTGTTTATAAAAACTGACAAACTGATTCTGAATTTCATTTGGAAACTCAAGAGACCCTAAATAACCAAATACTCTTGAAAATTAACAAAGGTGGGGTGCTCACATGTCCTGATTTCAAAACTTACTACAAAACTACGGTAATCAAGACAGTATGATATTGGCATAAGGATAGATATACAGATAAACAGAATGGAATTGAGAGTCTAGAAATGCATCTATGACCAAGTGATTTTTCAATCAGTGTGTCAAGAACATTCAATGGGGAAAGAAGAGTCTCTTCAGCAAATAGTGCTAGGAAACTGGATATCTACATACAGAAAAATGAAGTTGGACACTGACCTCCCACTATATACAAATATTAACTCAAAATGGAATAGAGACCTGAATTTAAGAGACAAAGCTATTTAACATAAAACTCTTAGAAGAAAACATAGGGGTGAATCTTTGTTGCCTTGGATTTGGCAGTGGATTAGAGGTGACACCAAAACCAAAACAACCAAAGGGAAAACAGACAAATACTTTTGTGCTTCAAAGGACACTACTAAGAAAGTAAAAAGACCACACTAGGCCGGGGCCAGTGGCTCCTGTCTGTAATCTTGGCACTTTTGGAAGCCAAGGTGAGAGGATCGCTTGAGACCAGAGGTTTGAGACCAGCCTGGGCACATAATGAAATCCTGTCTCTACAAAAAATACAAAAATTAGCTAGGTGTGGTGACACATGCCTGTAGTCCCAGCTCCTTAGGAGGCTGAGGTGGGAGGATTTGTTGAGCCCAGGAAATCTAGACTTCAGTGAGCTGTGATCGCACCACTGCACTCCAGCCTGGGCAACAGAATGAGACCCTGCCTCAAAAAAAAAAAAAAAAAAGTAATATACACTGTAACATTACTTATAATTGCAAATATTGAAAACAATTAAATGTCTGTATGAAAAGAGTGGTTAGCTACACAATAGAGTGCTACTCTGCAGATGTTAAAAAAAAATCCCAGCACTTTGGGAGGCCAAGGCGGGTGGATCACCTGAGGTCAGGAGATGGAGACCATGCTGGCTAACACTATGAAACCCGGTCTCTACTAAGAAATACAAAAAAAATGAGCCAGGCGTGGTGGAGGGTGCCTGTCGTTCCAGCTACTCGGGAGGCTGAGGCAGGAGAATTGCTTGAACCCAGGAGGCAGAGGTTACAGTGAGCCAAGACCACATGCCACTGCACTCCAGCCTGGGCAACAGAGCAAGACTCTGTATCCAAAAAAAAAAGGGGGCGCAGAAGATCTCTATAAACTGATCACTTCAAATTAGGAGGGATTTGAAGGCTATATTGTTAAGTGCAAGCACAAAAAGGAAAATGCAGGAGTATACAAGCTACTATCCTTAGTATAAGAGAAAAGGAGAAATAAAAAATTATTCACTAGTGCAAAAGGCACAGGAAGTATAAACTAGAAATGAATGAGATTCTTTACCAGTAGGAAGGAGGTAGGAATGGGGTGGAAAGAATGAGATGTGGTTGAAATGGAATGGAAAGAATGGTGGGGGAGGGGCGATACTTCTCTGAGTACTTTTTGTACAGTTGGGGTAACTATGTTAGTATTTCACATACTCAAAAAAATAAAAAATAAAATAAATGCAATAATAGGAGGGGCAGAAACTCTAAAAATGGAATATAAACAAGACAAAATGACAAAAAAGCAGACCATTATGTCCCACAAATTGCAGGGAACATACATCAAGCTTGAAGGGAAAGCAATCACCTTTGGTATTTTCCCCCTGTACACCTTTCTCCTGCAGTGTACAGAGGGAAAATGCCAACATTCCAACAACTTTCCCCCAAGAAAACCCACTGCCTCTTTACTCTCAACTCTTTTTAGACCCTCAAGGTGAATACTGAACTAAATATTTCAAAAATTGTCTAGCTACTTGCTCTACAATGACTGGTTATCAGATCCCTCTTTGGAACACAGGGTTTCTGCTATGTATTGTTTTGTTTTGGCCTTTGTGCCACAGCTGTCATTGAAACAAAGAGTCTCCTTTTAATAACCCGTTGCATCTATTCTATCAATCCGTATGTTTTGTTTTGAAAATCTGATCATTCTGTCACAATAACATATTTTATTACAGGCATAAGCCACAATATCTTGCCAGTAACTCTTATGTTTAATAATTTGAGGAACTTCCAGACTGTTTTCCAAAGTAACTTCATCACTTTACATTTCCACCAACAGTCAGTGAGGGTTTCAATTACTTTATACCCTTGCCAACATTTAATCTGACTTGATTCTAGTCATCCTAGTGCGTGTGAAGTGGTATCTCAAAGTTTTGATTTCCATTTCTCTGATGACAATTATGTTGACCATTTTAAAAATGTGTTGATTGGCCATTTGCATATCTTCCTTACGAAGAAGAAGTAAGTTCTATTCAGACCCTTGGCCTAATTTTTAACTGAGTTGTTTTTTCGTTGTTTTGTTGTAACTTTGATTGACCAGGTCTCTCTCTGTCACCCAGGCTGGAGTACAGTGGTACAATCACAGCTCACTATAACCTTGAACTCCTGGGCTGAAAGGAGCCTTCTGTGTCAGCCTCTCCAGCAGCTAGGACTACACCCACATGCCACACACCTAGCTAATAAAAAAAAAAATTAAGAAACAAAGTGTCTCCATGCTGCCAGTCTGGTCTCAAACTCCTGACCTCAAGTGATCCTCCCACCTCATCCTCCCAAAGTGCAGGGAAGCGTAAGCCACTGCACCCAGCCCATTTTCTAGATAATAATCTCTTTTTTTTTTTTTTTTTTTTTTGAGATGGAGTCTCTGTCACCAGGCTGGAGTGCAGTGGCACACTTTCAGCTCACAGCAACCTCCACCTCCCGGTTTCAAGCGATTCTCCTGCCTCAGCCTCCTGGGTAGCTGGGACTACAGGCATGTGCCACCACACCTGGCTAATCTTTGTATTTTTTTTTTAGTAGAGACAGGTTTCATTATGTTGGCCAGGCTGGTCTCGAACTCCTAACCTAAGGTGATCCACCTGCCTTGGCCTCCCAAAGTGCTGGGATTATAAGCATGAGCCATTGCACCCAGCCCTGGACTCTCAATTCTAGTCCATTGATTTGTATGTCTTTGTACCAGCGTCACAGTTTTGATTACTGTAGCTTTGAAGTGAGTTTTTGAAATTGGGAAGTATGAGTTCTCTTACTTTGTTTTTCTTTTTCAGAATTTTCTTGGTGGAGTAAGTTTTTGTTTTGTTTTGTTTTTGAGACAAGAGTCTCGCTTTGTCGCCCAGGCTGGAGTGCAATGGCCTGGTCTCTGCTCACTACAACCTCTGCCTCCCAGGTTCAAGCAATTCTCCTGCCTCAGCCTCTTGAGTAGCTGGGGTTACAGGTGCCCGCCACCACATCCGGCTAATTTTGGTACTTTTAGTAGAGACAGTGTTTCACCGTGTTGGCCAGGCTGGTCTCAAACTCCTGACCTTGTGATCTGCCCGCCTCACCCTCCCAAAGTGCTGGGATTACAGGCGTGAGCCACCACACTCGGCCTGCAAGTTTTAATAATTGAAATTGATCGCTTCTGGGATATACCTAATTTTTCATGAAGATATGAGAATGACAGCACAATTACACATAATGATCAGAAAAAATAAAACAATTTCATGTGCAAACCCAGTGAGTTAAGACTATATAACAAACTAGGTACAATAAGTACTCTTGGAATTCGAAGTAATCTTAGAGGAGGATTTTTACCTAACACAGAATTCAGATGTTTAAGACAGTTTTACCCGGATCTTAGGGGACAAGGAAGGTCCACCTGAATTCTAGGCTGTATACATTTGCTCATGTTTTGCCTTGGAGTAATTCTCCATTGATTTTATGCTTGTGTATACATGTACATCTTGTCAATCATCTGTATTAACTTTACCAGTTTCATAACTGCTTCTTCAGTAAATCTTGCTGATATTTTTCAACCACTGGTCCCTTTTTGTTTTTTTACAGTATTATTAAGAAAACACATACATATGCACACAAACCAATAAGCCTGTTTCATCCTCCTTTGTCTGGGAATATGACAAATCCGAAGCTATGCCTGAGGAAGTAGCTGGAGCTGGACAACAGTAACGAGGTGCAAGTCCCCATGGAAGACTCAAGCCTGTCGAGCGGTGTCGATGTGGACAAAGGCTTTGCTATTGCCTTTGTTGTTCTTCTGTTTCTATTCCTAATAGTGATGATTTTTCGGTGTGCCAAGCTGGTGAAGAATCCCTACAAGGCCAGCTCCACAACCACAGAACCAACTCTGAGCTGAATGTAATAAAACCTAGTAGACTCCCCCTTGCAAGAGATTTGAAATATGTTACACACACTTTATATTATTTCACCTCCCTGTGTCTCAGCCTTCTTACTCTTGCATTCCGCAATGAGATGAAACACAAGCCAGTCTGTACTGTTCCTGTTCAGGGAAATGGCTAGTAAAGTGGGACAGAGGTTGAATTTATTGGCTAGAATAAGGCCATGGGTTTTCATCTTCAGTACCTAAGGTCCTGAGGATAGGATAGTGGACCATAATTTTATGATGTAACGTAACATGATGTCATCATACTTGGTAAGATACACCTGAAACTAGAAGCTGACCTAGAGGTGGCACACTTGAACGGTCCCTTCAGTTATACAAATGTAGGATCAGCAGGAACCAAATGTCCCATGAGAAGAGTGTAATAAGGTTGTTTTAGTGTGTAAAGTTTTACAAAATCTGCTGTTCTTAAGTGGGCAGAACTCTGTGGTAGAAGGGGACTAATTTGCTGTGGGTGAATTCCTTAATCTCTCTCATTCCAGATTTCCTCATCTATAAAATAATATGTGGGGGTTTGAATGAGGGGCCCAGAAAAGATATATCCATGTCCTAACTCCTGGAATGTGACCTCATTTGGAAAAATAGTTTTGCAAATATAATTAAGAATTTCAAGATAAACTCATCCTGAATTATCTAGGTGAGCCTTAAATCCAATGACAATTGTTCTTATTAAAAATAAATAGAAGAGGAGAAGACACAGGGAGACAGAGAAAAAGGCCACGCTGAACACACAGAGGGATTGGAATCACGCAGCCACAAGCCAAGGAACCCTTGTCTGGAACCATCAGAGACTAGAAGAGGGAAGAAAGGATTCTCCCCTAGAGATTCTGGTACCAATACGGTCTTACTAACACCTTGATTTTTGACTGCCGGCCTTCAGGACTGTGGGAAAATAAATTTTTGTTGTTTTAAGGCACGCGGGGTGGTAAGTTGTTATGGAAGTCATAGGAAATTAATATATAATATATGATGATGCAGATGATGGTCATGATTGTGATCTTTTTTTTTTTTTTTTTTTTTTTGAGTTGGAGTTTCACTCTGTCGCCCAGGCTGAAGTGCAGTGGCATGATCCCGGCTTACTGCAATCTCTGCCTCCCAGGTTCAAGCAATTCTCCTGCCTCAGCCTCCCAAGTAACTGGAATTACAGGCACCTGTCACCACGCCCAACTAACTTTTGTATTTTTAGTAGAGACGAGGTTTTACCATGTTGGCCAGGCTGGTCTCAAACACCTGACCTCAAGTGATCCACCCGCCTCAGCCTCCTAAAGTGCTAGGATTATAGGCATGAACCACTGCGCCCAGCCTCCAGGGATCTTTTAAGAGCAAAGGGAAGAAAATCATAGCCCCTACTCTCCAAAGTCTGAAGTGATGAAACTTTGATAGAGTGGTCTATGAGCCATCTTGCAGGGAAGCTTACAAGAGAATTCACTAGAAAGAAAGGGAGTACCTAAATTGCTGAACAAGAGTCAACATGGGTTTGGCTGAAAAGGATTGGTTTTAGTTCAGCAGGTGACAGAGATTCAAAGCCCTCACATCCAGCCACAATGGCTTAATATTCAAGTCAAGAGTAACCTAGCATATGAGTATGAATTGAGAGCCATAACCTTGGAATCTAACTGGGAGGGCATCACTTGGGCTTACGCAGGGACTTGGACCAGCAAGCAGCCGCTTCAGTAGAGACATGTATCCATGGGACCATGCTGGACTGGGTTTTAACAGCAATACCACATGGTACAGAGATGCAACTCTAGCCACGCACTGTTAGCAAAGACCTGGTAATAGGGCTGTCTCTGACTCCTGGATATGGGACTGCCTCCTTCCTTAGCTTGAGGAAGTCTCCAGGATTCTTTGAAAATGGAGACGGGAGAATCAAAGCCTTCCCCGGAAGTTACTAGACTTTGCCTGCACCAGAACAAGGTACTGTATTGTATTGGTTAAGCTGGCAGGGAGGGAAAGACAGGATGTGGGGAGGGGGACAAGAGAGATATATGATTTGATTTGATGGAAAGAAACTCAGGGCAAGGTGCAGATCAGGTGAAAACCAGATGAGGATTGATGTCAGCTATGTTGATTTAGTGTGGAAAAGTAAAAATAAAAATAAAGGCCGGGTGCAGTGGCTCATGCCTGTAATCCCAGCACTTTGGGAGGCCGAGGTGGGTGGATCACCTGGGGTCAGGAGTTTGAGACCAGCCTGGCCAACATGGTGAAACCCCATCTCTATAAAAAATACAAAAATTAGCCAGGCGTGGTGGCAGGTGCCTGTAATCTCAGCTACTTGGGAGGTTGAGGCAAGAGAATCGCTTGAACCCAGGAGGCGGAGGTTGCAGTGAGCTGAGATCATGCCACTGCGCTCCAGCCTGGGCGACAAAGTGAGACTCCATCTCAAAATAATAATAATAATAATACTATTATTGTAATAATAATAATATAATTTATATTATAATTTATAATAATAATAATAATATAATAATAATGTAATATAATAATAATAATACTTGGCATGGTGGCTCACAGCTGTAATCCCAGCACTTCATGAGGCTGAGGAGGGAGAATCACTTGAGGCCAAGAGTTTGAGAGCACCCTGGGCAATATAACAAGACCCTCCGTCCCCATCTCTAGTGGCATGTGCCTTGCAGGAGGCTTAGGCAGGAGGATCCCTTGAGTCCAGGAATTCTTTTTTTTTTTTTTTAAGTTGGGGTTTCACCATGTTGGCCAGGATGGTCTCGATCTCCTGACCTCGGATTCACCCGCCTCGGCCTCCCAAAGTGCTGTGATTACAGGCATGAGCCACCGTGCCGGCCTGAACTCAGGAATTCAAGGTTATAATGAGCTAGAATTATGCCACTACACTGTAGCCTGGGAGCCTGGGTGACGGAGCAAAACCCTGTCTCTAAAAAACAGAGTATTACTGAATTTACAAAATTTTTGAATGAGTTGCCAAGATTTAAAACACACTTTCATACAAAATATAGATTTTTAAGTTCACTTGAAAAATGGGCATATCTGGTAATATGGTATGGCACGGGACAAAAATTAGCTGAAGCTAAGTAACAACTGCTCCCTGTAGGTGCGATATGGACCACCATCACAGTCCTCACCTGCCCCACTTGGCTCCTTTACATTACTTTCCTGGTGTCTGCAACCTTTGAGTTTTCAATCCCTAAGAAGTTCTTTAGTCTTGATTCTGAGATCACTCAACAATCTTTAGATTATGATCTAATTTCCTTTGAGTCTGTGTGCTAGGAAAGGATCATTTGGCATTCCAAGATATTGATCCCTATTCTGATTTCTCAGTCAAGTATTAAGAAGTGTGTGGTTGTGAGCCGGGCACAGTGCCTCACGCCTGTAATCCCAGCACTTTGGGAGGCTGAGGCAGGCAGATCACTTGAGGTCAGGAGTTCGAGACCAGCCTGGCCTACATAGTGAAACTCCCATCTCTACTAAAAATACAAAAAATTAGTCAGGTGTGGTGATGCATGCCTGTAATCCCAGCTACTAGAGAGGCTGAGGCAGGAGCAGGAGAATTGCTCGAACCCAGGAGGCAAAGGTTACAGTGAGCTGAGATCATGCCACTGCACATCAGCCAGGGCAACAGAGCAAGACTCCATCTCAAAAAAAGAAGTGTGTGGTTGTGGTTTTCCAACATATATAATGAATTATAGGAGTGAATATAGTGAGCACACCAACATCCAGTTGGTATACCAGTTATTTATTACTTCATAGTAATAATGGCAATAAATTGTGTATTACAATAATTTGTAAATTTTAACAATGTGAGTCACTTACTCAGGGTCTGATCACTTCTGACTAGTGTTAGTCATTAGAGCTGGGCATGGTGGAATGCACCTGCAGTCCTAGCTACTTGGGAGGCTGAGGCAGGAGAATCTCTTGAGCCTGGGAGTTTGAGACCAGCCTGGCCAACAGAGCGAGACCTTGTCTCAAAAAAGAAAAAAAAATTCTGATTCGGTATATCTTGAGTGGGGCCAGAAATTTAAAATTTCTAACAAGCTCCCTGACTGCACATTAAGTAGCAAGGCCTTAGAAGACACCTCCTGAGTCCCCTCTGCTGATATCTACAGGACTGACCACTTCAGCCTTCTCAGAGCAATGAAGAAATCAGACTAGAATGGAAATCAGGCTAGAATATGATGAACCAAAATAGCACTATTTTCTCTTCAACATTTCCCATTCCTCATTCTCCACCCCACCTGCTTCTAATAATGGAAAGCTGAAAGGATGTAACTAGTAGAAATATAATTCAATCAGAGCAAAGATAAAGGGAAATTTTTTTATTCAACCTATATCAAGGAGCACCATATGTGCAGGGGCAATATATCAGGTGCTAGGGAAAACAGAGATGATTAAGACAGGATTTTAGCTTTGAGCTGTTCACAAACTAGTAGAGGAGACAGGCAAACGGTGATAACTCACAAGTGGCATGCACTAAAATAATGGAAGCACGGAGGCAGAAGTTAAGTCTTTAGAGGATGAGTGATGGTCTAGGACAGTGATTCTTAAATTCTGGGCTCAGGACCAGTAGCATGGGCAACAATCACCTGGGAAAATGTTAGACACAAGGATTCTCAGAGTGCATCCGGACCCACTCCAGCAGAGGGTGTGGGGCAGCAAGCTGGTTTAACAAGCCCTCCTTGGCTGGGCACAGTGGCTCATGACTGTAATCCCAACACTTTGGGAGGCCGAGTTGGGTGAATCACGAGGTCAGGAATTCGAGACCAGCCTGGCCAATATGGTGAAACCACATCTCTACTAAAAATACAAAAATTAGCTGGGCATGGTGCCGTGCGCCTGTAGTTCCAGCTACTTGGGAGGCTGAGGCAGAAGAATTGCTTGAACCCAGAAGGCGGAGGTTTCAGTAAGCTGAGATCATACCACTGCACTCCCACCTGGGTAACAGAGCAAGATTTCATCTCAAACAAAACAAAACAAAATAAAATAAAAAAACTTATCAGAGAAGACATCATTATTTGAACTTTAGAAAATTAATATTTTACTAGACAGATAAAGAGAGGGGAAATTCTAGGAGGTAGACCATGATGAATAAAGATGTGGAGATATAAAAGTGAAACATTTAAACTTGTTGGGGAAACCGCATATAATCAGAAGTGTGAAGAGAGGGGCGGGAAATACAGCCAAAGATGTAAATTGGGGCCAAATTATGAAGAGCCTCAAATTTTATACTGTGATCATATACACTAGTAATGATCACTTGAGGTCAGGAGTTTGAGACCAGCCTGGCCAACATGGTGAAATCCCATCTCTACTAAAAAATACAAAAATTAGCCAGGCCTGGTGGTGAGTGCCTATAGTCCCAGCTACTCGGGAGACTGTGGCAAGAGAATCACCTGAACCTGGGAGAATGAGGTTGCAGTGAGCCGAGATCGCGCCACTGCACTCCAGTCTGGGGCAACAGAGTGAGACTCTGTCTCAAAAAAAAAAAAAAAAGAATAGAAAAAGAAAGAAGATGAAACAAGCTACACTGAATAATGGTTCAAAACCACCAAGTGCATAGCCAAACTGCCTGGCTCTATCACTTTTTAGCTGTGTGGCTTTGGGAAATTTGTGTGCCTCTGTTTTCTAATCCATAAAAAAAGGGACAATAATATTAGTTCTTACCTCATAGGAGAATTGTGAAGTTTAAATGAGTTAATAACTGTCAAGTGCTTAGACAGTTCCTGGTATATAGCAAGTATTCAATAAATTGTGTGTGTGTGTGTGTGTGTGTGTGTGTGTGTGTGTTTAGGGAGTAGTATGTCTAAAATTTCTAGCTCAGGTTAGAAGATGATACCATGGCTGGGAGCGGTGGCTCACGTCTATAATCCCAGCACTTTGGGAGGCTGAGGCGGGCGGATCATGAGGTCAGGAGTTCGAGACCAGTCTGACCAACATAGTGAAACCCCATCTCCACTAAAAATACAAAAATTAGCCAGGTATGGTGGTGTGTGCCTTATAATCCCAGCTACTCAGGAGGCTGAGGCAGGAAAATTGCTTGAACCCAGGAGGTGGAGGTTGCAGTGAGCCGAAATTGCGCCACTGTACTCCAGCCTGGACAACAGTGCGAGACCCCATCTCAAAAAAAAAAAAAAAATAGGTGATACCATGATGAAACGAGTTTAGAACATGATGAATTTCAATTATCTGGAGGAATCCTTCACTTCTCCACACCTCAATTCTTACTGTCTTAATTGGAAATAGGCACTTAGGGTGGTCCCAGGAAACCGGTGAGCAGGTGAAGTGAGCTTAGGTGAAAATGTGGTCAACAGGAGAGAATTTGAAGGACTTGGCAGTTCTGGCTGCTTGGGCCCTGTTTCCAGCCTCACACACTAGGTTCTGGTTGGGACTTTTTAAAGGAAACGTAGATTCAATAACTAGTAAAGTTAATGTAAAGACAGCTGAACAAATTAAAGCAATGATAAGACACGCTGGTAGTCAGAAACGCTGGTTCATCGGCTACACCAGGTTCTCCCTCCTTCCGGAGGTAAGATAACTGCTCTTCCTGGCCCCCTTGCGGTTGTGTAGGATTTTGTGATTCATTCAGGCCAATGAGTTGTAAAAATCAGTGTCTTGGGTCTTTTTGCTAGTGTGAGTCCCTCTAGCATTCTCTTCCTCTGGCATGACTATTCATCAGTGTGGGTTCCCCAGTAGCTATCATAAGCAGAGCCCCACCATGCCTGCCAGAGATGATTACATAGTGTGAGCAAGAAACACACCTTTTGTTTTGTTTTAAGCTACTCGGATTTTGGAGTTGTTTCCACAACATAACCTAGTCTATCCCTATACCGATACTATTTTAACATATAACAAGTTATTTAAAATTAAGTAATTAGGCCGGGCGAGGTGGCTCATGCCTATAATCCCAGCACTTCGGGAGGCCGAGGTGGGTGGATCACGAGGTCAAGAGATCGAGACCATCCTGGTCAACATGGTGAAACCCTATCTCTACTAAAAATACAAAAATTAGCTGGGCATGGTGGTGCATGCCTGTAATCCCAGCTACTCAGGAGGCTAAGGCAGGAGAATTGCTTGAACCCAGGAGGCGGAGGATGCAGTGAGCTGAGATCTCGCCATTGCACTCCAGCCTGGGTAACAAGAGCAAAACTCTGTCTCAAAAAAAAACAAAAAAAAATTGAGTAATTAATACTCAATACGAATGGGGATGTGGGGAAACACTTTTAGATTTGCTAGTAGGAGTAATGATTCTTACAACGTTTTGGAAAGGTAATTTGACAGCAGATTCTATTAAAATGGAAAGCGGCTGGGCACGGTGGCTCACACCTGTAATCCTAGCACTTTGGGTGGCCCAGGTGGGGAGGGGTCACCTAAGGTTGGGAGTTCAAGACCAGCCTGACCAACATGGAGAAAACATACTCCACTAAAAATACAAAATTAGCCAGGCATAGTGGCGCATGCCTGTAATCCCTGGGGCTACTGGGGAGGCCGAGGCAGAAGAATCGCTTGAACCGGGAGGTGGAGGTTGCGGTGAGCCCAGCTCTCACCTTTGCACTCTAGCCTGGGCAACAGGAGTGAAACTCCGTCTCAAAAAAAAAAAAACAGCTGGTGGGTGGGGGAGGGCCAGGCGCAGTGGCTCAGGCCTGTAATCCCAGCACTTTGGGAGGCCGAGGGGAGGAGTGGGTCACTTCAGATCTTGGAGTTCGAGACCAACCTGGCCAACACGGTGTAAACCCCATCCCTACTGAAAATACAAAAAACTAGCTAGACGTGGTGGCGGGCGCCTGTAATCTCAGCTATTCGGGAGGCTGAAGCGGAATTGCTTGAACCCGGAAGGCGGAGGTTGCAGTGAGTTGAGATCGCGCCATTGCACTCCAGAATAGGTGACAAGAGCGAAACTCCGTCTCAAAAAAAAAAAAAGGAAAAAAGTGCATATTATTTTACTCAAATTCCATTTTGGGAAATCTTTCCTTTTTGTTTTGTTTTTGAGAGAGTCTCGCTCGATCCCCCAGGCTGCAGTGAAGTGGCGGGTTCTCCTCTCACTGCAGCCTCTGCTCGCAGGGCTCAGGTGATCCTCCCGCCTCAGCTCCAGAATTGCTGGGAAGACAGGTGCGAACTACCACACCTGGCTGGGTTTTTTCCTTGTATTTTGAGTGGAGATGGGGTTTCACCGTGTTGCCCAGCCTGGTCTAGAACTCCTGAGCTCAAGCGATCCTCCCGCCTCGGCCTCCCAAAGTGCTGGGATTACAGGTGTAAGCCACCGCGCCCCGCCTGGGGAATCTTTTCTACAGAAATAAAAGTACTACTTCAAAAGGATTTTTATTTTTATTGTTGCGCTATTTGTAGGGGCTGCGAATGGAAAACAATCTAAACAAATATGGTTTAACCATACTATTCAAATGTGAAAAATACAAGTTTTACCTGTTTTATTGGCTTCAGGTAATGTCCACATATTAAATGAAAACAAAAAAATCTACATACAGGAACTAGAAAATGAAGCTGTGTTACCTGAATGGAGTGGAGTGGTTAAGTGATGGGGCCGGAGAGAATATTATCACGTTTTTCTTACTAAATCTTGATAGCCTTTACAATTTCTATCACTTATATAACAAAACAAACTCAAGTAAAACCGAGAGAAAAAAAGCTCTAAACCAATGAGTGTTATCCTAAGTCTTGACGCAATGAACGCAGTACTGTGGCCACTAGTCGAGGGTGGTAGGAGAGGCGGAGCCTCGGTAATATACTTCCGGCCACGCCCACTTTGCTCTACAGAGCAAAGTTTCTCACGTGTGCTTAACGCATGCGTAGTTACCTTAGTGTTCATCGCCTCAGAGGGGCGCCCCGCGGTTTTGGATTTGACCCCGTCAGGCTACCGTCGCGGTGACCGGAAAGGCATTAGAGGTTTGCTTCCGGGCTTCTCTTTTGCTTCCCCTTCCCTCCATCACGCTTCCTCCCCTCCCCCTCCTCCCTTATCCCTTCGCTTTCGTTTTTTTCCGTGGAGGCCGACCCCTGAGTCGTGAGTCTGGGGTCTGGTTGGTGAAAAAGAGCCCTTAAAACTGGAAGCAGGGAGGTGTTCGAAATACTGTTAATTGACTTATTTGGTGACCAAAGGCTTATCTGGGATGTTTTGTTTGTGGGAGGAGGTCGGGCGAGGGTGGGAAGGAAGTCTTCTCCTGAGGCGAGCGGGGGCGGGGCTGAACTGGGTTTGCGGATGGATGGGACGCATCCCTGGAATGGGTAGCACTGGGGTGGGCTGGTGTATGGGCAAAGGAAAATGGAGGCGCTGAAAATCAGATTTGCTTTAACAGTTTGATTAAAGAAGCATTTCACACAAATGTGTGAAGTATTTGAATGGTGGATATTAGGTAGCCAAGTTTTATTCCCAGGTTGCTTTACTTCTCTGGGGAAACCTTTTTGCTGCAGGCTTTTGTGTGCTTGAACATCATAGACTTTTTAAAAAGTTAATTTCCATACGAAAGCAAAGTAATGTAAGGGGAACAAGTAATGAAAGAGAAAACAGGCCGGGCGTGGTGGCTCACGCCTGTAATTCCAGCATTTTGGGAGGCCGAAGCGGGCGGATCACCTAGATTGGGAGTTCGAGACCAGCCTGACCAACAAGGAGAAACCCCGTCTCTACTAAAAATACTAAAAAATTAGCCGCGCGTGGTGGCGCATGCCTGTAATCCCAGCTACTCGGAAGGCAGAGGCAGGAGAATCGCTTGAACTTGGGAAGTGGAGGTTGCGGTGAGCCAAGATTGCCATTGCACTCCAGCCTGGGTAACAAGAGCAAAACTCCATCTCAAAAAACAAAAAAAAAAGAGAGAGAAAAAAAAAATATTGAATTAGTGAGTTACTGATCAACTCCTTCCCCACGTGGGGGTTTTGTTCAAATTAGGCATAACATGCAAAGATTTATCACATTAGTTAAGGAACACATATAGACGACAAAAATACCACCTTCTACATTGGTTCTCTTCAGTTTTCCAAAGCATTATTTTTAAAGTTTTGTTTGTTTTGAGACAGGGTCACCCAGGCTGGAATGCATGGCGCAAACACAGTTCACTATAGCAGCCTCTCCTGGGCTCAAGCGGTCCTCCCACCTTGGCCTCCTGAGTAACTGGGCCTAATGGCATACACCACCACACCTGGCTAATTTTTGTATTTTTGTTGTAAAGACGGGTCTTGCCATGTTGCCCAGGCTGGTCTCAAATTCCTGCCCTCAAGTGACCCTCTTGCCTCAGCCTCCAAAAGTGCTGAGATTACAGGCACAAGCCACTGTGCTGGCCCAAAACATTGTTTTCAGTAGCTGCCTACTGCATAATGAATGTTTTCCATGCCCTCTCAAGCTTTTAAATGTTATTCAGGCCTGTTAGTGTATAGCAGAAGAAATCTCAGCATCAGATTCTGGGGAATGAAGAGGGAGAACATGGACCATTTGAATAAATAACAGGCAGCAGGGTAGAAATGAGCTTTATTAGGGAATCAGTTCTCTATTGACTGTGGTTATAAGGACTCCAGTTTAATTTGTTTTCTGTTCCATGCAGAGGACAAAAGCATGTCATCCCTTCCTGGGTGCATTGGTTTGGATGCAGCAACAGCTACAGTGGAGTCTGAAGAGATCGCAGAGCTGCAACAGGCAGTTGTTGAGGAACTGGGTATCTCTATGGAAGAACTTCGGCATTTCATCGATGAGGAGCTGGAGAAGATGGATTGTGTACAGCAGCGCAAGAAGCAGCTAGCAGAGTTAGAGACATGGGTAATACAGAAAGAATCTGAGGTGGCCCATGTTGACCAGCTCTTTGATGATGCATCCAGGTGAGAACTACATAGACAATAGAGGGAAATCTCTCCATTGGGAGATATTTTTAGGGCATAATCGTTCATGACATTGTACTAAGCATTTTATTTTAATTTTTAAATTTAATTTTTTTTTTTTTTTTGAGACAGTCTCACTCTGTCACCCAGGCTAGAATGCAGTGGAGTGATCCCAGCTCACTGCAACCTCCACCTTTCGGGTTCAAATGATTCTCCTGCCTCAGCCTCCTCGGTAGCTGGGATTACAGGCACCCGCCACAATGCCTGGCTAATTTTTTGCATTTTTAGTAAAGACAGGGTTTCACCATGTTGGCCAGGCTATGTACCAAGAATTTTATACTTTATGAAGTACAAATGTTTAGAACTTTACTCTTCCTCAAAGCCTATGGTCAAAAATCTGACCTCACAATCAGCCATAAATAGAACTTTTGTTTGTCAGCAGCTGATAGATGATCAGCAGTAAGGGAGTCCAAGTCTTAAGTCCTTTCCCCTTCTTCCTCCTGTGCTCTATGTTAGAACAATTGCTTGTTCAGGGAGTGAGGATTTTAAAGAATTTCTATCTTATGTAACTTTGAAGCATTATTAAGTTCCTGTACCCCCAAAAGTTATCTTTGGTGATCTAGTTGTCACTTAGAATATGTTTTTTGGTGTTTTTTTTTTTTTTAAGACGGAATCTTGGCTCTGTCTCGTGCAGGCTGGAGTGCAGTGGCGTGTTCTCGTCTCACTGCAGCCTCTGCCTCCCGGGTTCAAGCAGTTCTCCTGTCTCAGCTTCCCAAGTAGCCGGGACTACACGTGTGTCCCACCACACCCAGCTAATTTTTGTATTTTTAGTAGAGATGGGGTTTCACTATGTTGGCCGGACTGGTCTTGAACTCCTGACCTCAAGTGATCCACCCACCTCGGCCTCCCAAAGTGCTGGGATTACAGGCTTGAGCCACTGCACTTGGCCTACATTTTTTATTTTTATTTGTTTTTTTGAGCTGGAGTCTCACTCTGTCACCAGACTAGAGCGCAGTGGTGCAATCTCAGCTCACTGCAGCCTCTGCCTTCCAGGTTCAAGCATTTCTCCTGCCTCAGCCTCCCAGATAGCTGGGACTACAGGTTTACGCCACCACACCTGACTAATTTTTTTTTGTATTTTAGTAGACACTGTTTCACTGTGTTGTCCAGGATGTTCTCAATCTCCTGACCCCATGATCTGCCCCCCTTAGCCTCCCAAAGTGCTGGGATTACAGGCATGAGCCACCGCACCTGGCCCTTTTTTTTTTTTTTTTTTTTTTAAAGACAAAGAGTTGTCCAGGCTGGAGTGCAGTAGTGCGATCTCGGCTCACTGGAATCTCTGCCTCCTGGGTTCAAGCAAGCACATCCAGCTTATTTTTGTATTTTTAGTAGAGATGGGATTTCACCATGTTGACCAGGCTGGTCTCAAATTCCTGACCTCAGGTGATCGACCTGCCTCAGCCTCCCAAATTGCTGGGATTACAGGTGTGAGCCATCACTCCTGGCCAGCATACATTTTCAGGTAACAAGATAAATAATGAGGTAAGGTTGAAAGTACTGTCCTTTGAGCTTATTTTGGATTTTTGAGGAACTAGTCTGGAAACAAAACCACTATTTAAAACATTTTTCAGCCAGGTGCAGTGGCTTATGCCTGTAATTCCAGCACTTTGGGAGGCCGAGGTGAGTGGCTCACCTGAGGTCAGGAGTTTGAGACCAGCCTGGCCAACATGGTGAAACTTGTCTCTACTAAAAATATGAAAATCAGCTGGGTGTGGTGGCAGGCACCTGTAATCCCAGCTACTTGAGAGGCTGAGGCAGGAGAATTGCTTGAACACAGGAGGTGGAGGTTGCAGTGAGGTTACAGTGAGCCAAGATCTCGCCATTGCACTCCAGTCTGAGCCACAAGAGCGAAACTCCGTCTCAAAATGTTTTTGAGATGTCTTCAAAAATGTTTTCAAAAAAGAAAACATTTTTCTATAGGAAAAGCATTCTAAATTCTAAACAGAGACACTTTGGAATGTGACCCATTTAAATTGAAAACAGTCTATACTTAAATATATATAAACTATAATGGATTCTATACCTGTACTCCCTCTACTGGCTTTGACCTTTTCTACATGTGTTCCAATATTAGGGCAGTGACTAATTGTGAGTCTTTGGTGAAGGACTTCTACTCCAAGCTGGGACTACAATACCGGGACAGTAGCTCTGAGGATGAATCTTCCCGGCCTACAGAAATAATTGAGATTCCTGATGAAGACGATGATGTCCTCAGTATTGATTCAGGTAAGGGATGAGCTTTTGATAGGAAAGTCTCAGGACTGATGTTGAAACACTGGAATATGAGCAAATAGAAGATAATAGAAGAGAGAAGAAACCATTGTCACTGACTCCATATTTCAAACTGCCTGAATTGGCTATTAGAGAAAAAAAAATGCAACATTGTTAGTATCATAGGTGTTCCCTATGTGCTATACCCTGATTGCATTACTTTGCTTTCCTCATTCTGTGTAACCCCTGGGGTACTCCATCAAAGAGTGGAATTGCCAGAACTTACAGTAAGTGTATGTTTTATTGTTAAGATATAAAAAAATACAGTTGGTTTTTGTGTGTTGATCTTGCAGCCTGCAACCTCATTAAACTCACATAGCTCTAGAAGTTTTGTGTTGATTGTGTGAGCCACTGCACCCACCTGATTCCTTAGGATTTTCTAAAACTAATTCATGTAAATAAAGTCTATTTTACTTCTTCCTGTCTACTCTGGATATCTTTTGTTTTTCTTTTCTTACTGTACTCACTAAAACCTTCAGTATAATGTTGAATAAAAATGATAAGAGCAGACCAGGCACGGCCACTCATACCTGTAATCCTAGCACTTTTGAAGGTTGAAGAGAGAGGATCCCCTGAGCCCAGGAATTTGAGACTAGCCTGGCCAACATAGCAAGACTTCTCTAATGCAAATAAAAAAATTAGCCAGGCATGATAGTGCACTCCAGTAACCCCAGCTGCTTGGGAGGTTGAGGTGGAAGGATCTCTCTCTTTTTTTTTTTTTTTTTTTTTTTTGAGACAGAATCTTGCTCTGTCGCCAGGCTGGAGTGCAGTGGCATGATCTCACTCACTGCAATTTCTGCTTCCTAGGTTCATGCGATTCTCCTGCCTCAGCCTCCCAAGTAGTTGAGACTCCAGGCTCACGCCACCATACCCACCTAATTTTTGTATATTTAGTAGAGATGGGGTTTTACCATGTTGGCCAGGGTGGTCTCCATCTCTTGACCTCGTGATCCACTTGCCTCGACCTCCCAAATTGCTGAGATTACAGGCGTGAGTCACTGTTCCTGGCCTGGAAGTATCTCTTAAGCACAGGAGGTTAGGCTGCAGTGAGCTGTGATCATGCCACTGCACTCCATCCTGGGTGACAAAGGAAAACTCTTCCAAAAACAAAAAAAGCTTTAAGTACAGATACCCTTTTCTTCTTTCTGCCGTTACTACAAAAGCATGTGGTTTTTAACCATTAATTATGTTAGCAGTAGTTTTCTATAGATGCCATTTATCTAGTTAAGGGAAGCACTTTCTAATCTAGTTTGAGAGTTTTTGTCATAGCTGAATTGGATTTTGGATTTTGTCAAGCTTTTTCTGGTTTTTTTTCCTATGTTCCTTGTGTCCTTTATCATATTAAGAATGCATTACAGGCCGGGTGCGGTGGCTCACGCCTGTAATCCCAGAACTTTGGGAGGCCAAGGCAGGTGGATCACAAGGTTGAGAGATTGAGACCATCCTGACCAACATGGTGGAGCCCTGTCTCTATTTAAAAAAAAAAAAAAATGCATTACAGTGGTTGGTTTTTTGGGGATGTTAAACCAACCTTGCATTCCTGGAGTAAACCAGTCTTGGTCTTGATGTATAATTCTTCCTGTATATTGCTGGATTGGATTTGCTGATTTAAAAAAAAAACTCAATCTTGGCTGGATGTGGTGGCTTATGCCTGAAATCCCAGCATTTTGGGAGGCCGAGGTGGGCTGATTGCTTGAGCCCAAGAGTTCAAGACCAGCCTGGGCAACATGGTGAAACCCCTTCTGTAATTTAAAAAAAAAATTTTTTTTTTTTGCATCTATTTCATGAGGGCTGTTGGTTTGTAGTTTTGTTGTGGTGTCCTTGTCTGGGTTTGGTAGTAGGGTAATGTAGGGCTTATAAATGAGTTGAGAAATGTTCCCTCCTCTGAGTTTGTATGGAGTGATACTTCTTCCTAAAAAGTTTGATAAAGTCAATTCAATGGTGAGGCCATCTTGGCCTGGACTTTTCTTTGTGGATTTTTAAAATCTTTTATTTTGGAATAATTTTAGATTTACAGAAAAATTGGAAAAGTAATAGAGTTCCTGTATATCCTTCATCTAGTTTGTCATAGTGTTAATATGTTACCACGGTACATATGTTAAAACTAAGAAGCAAGCATTGGTATATTATTTGTATGTAAACTCCAGGTGTTACTCAGCTTCTGGGCTCTTTCTGTTCTATGATCTAATCCAGGATACCACATTAAATGTATTGTGGGAAGGTTTTTAATTGCTAATTCATTTTCTCTACCTGATAAATGTCTATTAGATTTTGTTTTCCTTCTCAGATTGGTTTTGATAAGTTGTGTCTTTCTCAGACTTAGTTCATTTCATCTAAGTTGTCTAATTTATTAGCATTCCATTCAATCACCTTTAATATCTGTAGGTTCTGTAGTGATGTCTTATCTTCATTTTCATAATATTGATTATTCAGATCTCTCTGTTTTTCTTCTCTTTGGCTAGTCTATCTAACATTTATCAATTCTTTTCTCTTTTTCAAATAATTATCTTTTGGTTTTGTTGGTTTATTTTCTTTACTGCTTTCTGTTTTCTGTTTCATTGATTTCCAATGTGATCTTTATTACTTTTCTTCCTTTTACTAACTGGATTTGATTTTTATAGCCTCTCAAAGTGGAAGATTACAGTATTGATTTTAGACCTTTCTTCTTTTCTAGTAAAAGCTATTAAACTATTTTCCCTTAAGCATTGCTTCACCGCATCTCATAAATTTCTTTTCCATACAGTGTCACTCTCAGCGTATTATACATTTTTTAATGTTGTATTTTCAACATCATTCAACTTGGCATCATTTTTAATTTTCCTTGTGGTGGTTTGATTTCTGAATATTTGGGGATTTTTTTTAGATTTCTTTCTGTTAATTTTTTATTTTATTGTGATTAAAGAATATACTTTGTATAATTTTAGTCTTTTTGAATGAATGAACAAATTGATTGATTGACAAGGTCTCACTCTGTTGCCTAGGTGGAGTGTGATGGCATGATCATAGCTCACTGCAGCCTCAGCCTCCTCAGCTCAAGTGGTCCTCCCACATCAGCCTTCTAAGTAGCTGGAACTATAAGTGCATGCCACCACACCCAGCTGTTTTTTTCTTTTTCAGTAGAGGAGATGAGGTCTCATTGTGTTGCTCAGGCTGGTGTCAAACTCCTGAGCTTAGGCAATCCTCCTGCCTTGGCCTCCTAAGGTGCTGGAGTTATAGGTGTGAGCCGCCATGCCTGGCCTGTTTTGTCTTTTTTTTCTTTTTTTTGAAACAGTCTCATTCCATTGCCCACGCTGGAGTGAAGTGGCACAGTCTCACTGCAACTTATGCTCACTACAACCTTTGCCTCCTGGGTTCAAGCAATTCTGCCTCAGCTTCCTGAGTAGCTGGGACTACAGGTGCGTGGCAGCACACCCAGCACTTTTAGTGGATATAGGGTTTCACCATGTTGGCCAGTCTGGTCTCGAACTTCTGACCTCAGGTCATCTGTCCACCCCAGCCTCCCAAAGTGATAGGATTATAGGCATGGGTCACTGTGCCCAGTCCTGTTTCTTCTTTATTGCCTTCAGGTCAGACAAACATTTCAGAAAACCACTGTCGTTCTTCTGATTTTTTTCTTTTTTTTTTGAGATGGAGTTTCACTCTCGTTGCCCAGGCTGGAGTGCAGTGGTATGACCTAGGCTCACCCAATCTCCACCTCCAGGGTTCAAGTGATTCTCCTGCCTCGGCCTCCCAAGTAGCTGGGATTATAGGTATGTGCCACCATGCCCAGCTAATTTTGTATTTTTAGAAGAGACGGGGTTTCTCCATGTTGGTCAGCTGGTTTCAAACTCTCAACTTCAGGTGATTTGCATATCTCAGCCTCCCATTGTGCTGGGATTATAGGCGTGAGCCACCGCTGGCCTATTTTAGCTTTCTCAAAAGGGTGACGTCTTTACCTGATCATAATCTATTACAAATTAATACTTAATTCTGGTAAAAATACAGCAACTTTGCACCAGCATACTTCCACTTTCACTCTCTTCCTGTGGGATATTATTGTCAAATATATTATATCTACACATTTAAAGCCAATAACTTAGTGTTATAATTACTGCTTTAAGCAGTGTCATGTTTAAAGAAGGTAAAGGAAGAAAAGAAAAAATATATATTTACCCAGATGTTTATCATTTCTGTTGCTCTTCATTCCTTCCTGTGGATCTGAGTTATCATTCAGTCTCATGTTTTTCCACCCAAATGATTTCCTTTAATTTTTTTTGTAGCACAGTTCTGCTGACAGTGGATTCTCTCAATTTTGTTTACCTGGAATATAGAATTTTTTTTTTTTTGAGATGGAGCTTCACTCCTGTTGCCCAGGCTGTAGTGCAGTGGTGAGATCTCAGCTCACTGCAACCTCTGCCTCCCAGGTTCAAGTGATTCTCCTGCCTCAGCCTCTTGAATAGCTGAGACTACAGGCTTGTGCCACACCCAGCTAATTTTTGTATTTTTAGTAGAGACAGGGTTTCACCATGTTGGTCAGGCTGGTCTTGAACTCTTGACCTCAGGTGAGCCACCCACCTTGGCCTCCCAAAGTGCAGAGATTACAGGTGTGAGCCACTGTGTCCAACCCTACATAGGATATAGAATTCTTGATTCAGAGGATTTTCTTTCAGCACTTCAAATATGCCATCCCTGTACCCTCTGGCCTCTATTTGATGTAAATGTAAACTCAAATTAAATTGTTTTTGTACCATATATACGAGTCAATTTTGTCTTGCTGCTTTTAAGATTTTGTTTGTCTTCTGACGTTAGTTTGACTAGGATGTATTTAAGTTCTCTCTTAATCCTACTTAAGGTTCATTTAACTTCTTGGATATGTAGATTCAAGTTTTTCACCAAATTTGGAAGTATTTCATCTATTATTGCTTCATTTTTTTTTTTTTTCTGTTCCATGTCTCCCTGCTTTCTGGGATTTCCATTACATATATGGTGGAATAGTTTAGCTAGTAAGGTGAATGCATTTACTGTTGCATTTAGCTCTGACACCTCCCTTGGCTTTGACTTCTTCAGCATTGTGTTGATGCGTAATGATTAGTTCATTTGCTTATTGCGGCATGGTATTCCATTGTATGAATATGCCACAGTTTATCAATTTTCCTGATTGTGGACATTGATGTACGTTTTTTGAGATTATAGATGATGCTGCTGCAGATAATTCTTGTACATGTCTCCTGATGCACATGTGGAGGAATCTTTTTAGTGTATATACTGTTAGAGAGTTCTTAGGATATAGAAACCTTAACCTTACTTGATTTTTTTTTTTTTTTTTTTTTGACCGTGTCTCACTCTGTAACCCAGGCTGGAGCACAGTAGTGCTATCATAGCTCACTGCAGCTTCAGCCTCCCAAGTAGCTGAGACTTCAGGCATGTGCCACCTTGCCTGCCTGATTTAAAAAAAAAAATTTTGGGAGAGAGATCCAAGATGGCTGATTAGCAACAGCTCAGGATTGTAGCTCCCAAGGAAAGCGCAGAGAGTGAGTGGACGCCGCACTTTCAGACAAATTTTTGTCGCCCACAGACCGGGAGATTCCCGGTGGAAGAGCCCCACCGGCCAGCGCAACTCTTTTGGCCGGTGCAGCTTTGCCAGCGCACCAGCACAGCGCTTCTCAGTGTGGAGTATACGGTACTGGGTGCCCGTTTAGTCGGGCTCGGCTGGTCCCATCCCCACAAGGAGAACAGCAATTGGAAGCGCTGAGGACTGAGAGTTTCACAGCAAGCACAGCCAAACCCGGGAAGGTCCAGCTCTGTGGGGAAGGGGCGTCCACTGAAGGAAAACTGAGAAACAAAAAACTTCATCACCAACAAGCCAGACGTCCACTCAGAGACCCAATCTGAAAGTCGGAAATTACAAAGACAACAGGTGGATAAATCCACAAAAATGGGAAGACACCAGTGCAAAATGGCTGAGAACACCCAAAATCAGAATGCCTCTCCTCCTACAGGGGATCACAGCTCCTCATCAACAAGAGAACAAGGCTTGACGGAGGATGAGTGTGATGAACTCACAGAATCAGGCTTCAGAAGGTGGATAATAAGAAACTTCTGTGAGC
>PVKP010020909.1:0-40003 GCA_004027715.1 Plecturocebus donacophilus
GGGAGGGAAGGGAAGGGAAGGGAAGGGAAGGGAAAAGAAAAGAAAATGTTCATGGAAAAATGAAATTAAACATAAATATAGAAAATATAAACTGTATCTCTCAACATAAGCTCCATCAAAGTTAAGCTACTCTGTAAGCAGTGATACCAGCCATGTAGTCCATCCTTAAAGAACTGGGAATTTAACAATGTCAGTGCATTTTTTTTTTACATAATTAACTGAAGAAAAGTTGGGTGCCCTTTAAAAAATTTTTTTAAGATTAGAAAACATAAATGAATCAGAAGGAGTCAAATCAGTACTATAAGGTGGATGCCTAATGATTTCCCACAGAAACTCTCAAAAAATTGCCCTTGTTTGTTGAGAGAAATGAGCAGGAGCATTGTCATGGTGGAGAAGGACTATCTGGTGAAACCTTTCCAGGTGTTTTTCTGCCAAGTCTTTGGCTTTCTCAGAACACTCTCATAATAAGCAAATGTTATTTTTCTTTGGCCCTCTAGAAGGTCAACAAGAAAAATGCCTTGAGTATCCCAAAACACTTTTGCCATGACCCATGCTCTTGACTGATTCGCTTGTGCTTTGACTGGACAACGTCCACCTTTTGGTAGCCATTGTTTTGATTGTGCTTTGTCTTCAGGATCATACTGGTAATACCATGTTTCCTCTTCTGTTACAATTCTTTGAAGAAATGCTTCAGAATCTCGATCTCATTTGTTTAAAATTTCCATTGAAAGATCTGCTCTTGTCTGCAGCTGATCTGGGCACAGCGGTTTTGGCAACATTGAGTGGAAGTTTAATTGTTGAGTCAGAGTGTTTAAGCTGAACCAGTAGAAATGCCTGTGGTGTTGGCTGTTCTTTTCTGGTGTTAGTCATCAGTCCTCTTCAATTACTTCATGAACAATATTAATTTTTTACTCACAAGTTGATATGGATGGTCTGCCACTGTGGGCTTCATCTTCAACAGTCTCATTCCTTCTTAAAATGAATTATTTATTTGTAAACTAATGATTTATTTTGGGCATTGTTCCCATTAACTTTTCATGAAGCATCAGTGGTTTCAACATTCTTCCACCAAAGCATCACTGTAAATTTGGTGTTTGTTCTTGCTTCAATTTTTGTAGAATTCATCTTGTTCTGATAGGGGCTCATTTCGAATTGATGTCTTATCCTTCTTAGTGCCTCAAGCTAGATCCTGTTAAGACATATTATATCAATTTAGTGTGATTTTATTTTAGTGCAAAAACATTTTGAAATGCATGCATGGTTTTTTCATAATAAACATTTTCCATGATTTTTTAAAGACCCCTCATATAAGAATATATGTGATCACATATGTAAGGATATGTACAATCCTGTACAATCACATATGTAAGGATATATGTTAAAATGTAAACAGATTGTCTCGAATTATCCCTGAGTCACTATTCTAGATACTGAAGATACAATGGAGAATTACATGGACAAAATACTACCTTCAATGTTTTGTTATTTACTTCTCTTCAACTCCTCTCTCATTTACAAGGACCACTTTTTTAATTAGTAAAATTATAAGCAAACTACAGTATAGAGGTGATAAAAAATCAGTGGTTGCTAGGGGTTTACAGAAGGAAAGGGAGAGGGATGTAGAGTTGGAGCACAGGAGATTTTTAGGGCAGTGAATTACATTGTCACTTGACAAAACCCATAGAACCGTACATCACATGGAGCAAATCCTAACATAAACTATAGATTTTAGTTAATAATAACATATCTCCATTGATTTTCATTTGTAACAAATGTACCAACCAATGCAAGATGTTGATAATAGGGGGCAATGAGAGTAGAATTGGGTATATGGGCACTCTCTGTACTTTCTGTGCAAGTTTTCTGTAAATCTAAACCAGTTTGAAAAGCAGTCTTGATTAAAAGAAAAACTAAAAAAGAAAAGAAAAATCAATAGAAATTCTGGCTTGCTTAGATGGACACTTTCCAAATACTAAATTGCAATTGAGTTATTCTTGGCAGTAAACAAGTTACGGCCTTTTTTTCTTTTATAGCAAGAAATAACTAGCTGCATCTCTTTTTGACTCAAGTATATTGAACAATAACAAGAAAATGCCTGGTTGCATATAGAAAAACTGCCTTGTTAGCTATTTTATTTATGATGTGTGCTTTAATATTTGTTTATATGCTAATAGTGGATGCTTGGCGACTAAGTTTGGGGCTTCCTTCCAGGTAGAGGTGGGTTGTCTAAAAGCACCTCATTGTCTTCAATGCCAGATTTCCAAAGCCACCCCTCCATACCCAAAGTTACTGAATTCTTGGTTTGAATGACATTCAGATCTACTTTTTTTCTTATTCATTCAACAACTATTTATATAGAGTACCTACTATGTGTCAGTCACAATTCTAGATTATGAAGATAGAGTGAAGAATAAAGTGAACAAAGCACCTGTCCTCAAGGAGCTTATATTCTAGTAGGGCGGAGGGATAAACAAATATAATTTTTTAATTATAACATTCAGATAAAGATGGAGATGAGTGCTATGAAAAAAGTAGAGAAGGGAGATAAAGAGACTTTGGAAGAAAGTTTCTCTTTGCTAGTTTTATGAGTAGTTAGTGAAGATCTCTCCAAAGAGGTAATATTTGAAGATAGCTCAATTAAATGAGGGGCGTGCCATGGAAATACATTTGTATATGGGATTAGAGGCATGCCATGGAGGAACAGCAAGTGAAAATATTAGGTTTTGAAGGGAAGGTGAAGGTTAAAGAAAGACATATGCTCAGTAAGAGGGCAGCTCAATAGCAAATGCAGGCTTTATGTCCAGCATAAAACATACAGAAGTGGGGGACCAGCCTAATGCCAGAGCCCACTGCTGCTTACAAGCTGGGGCAATTTATAGGTATGAGTGGGAGGGGTCTGGGCAGTATGGCTTGCTGCCCGGCAGGATACTGGTAAGATGTTCCCGTGATGAGGCGGTTCTGGCCCTTTTTCAGGTGGGATGTCATCGTGGTGTTCCTTGGACCTTTGTCCAGCAAGATATGATAAGGATGTTTCTCTTTTATTTTCTTTTTTTGAGACAGAGGTTCACTCTTGTTGCCCAGGCTGGAGTGCAATGGTGTGATTTCAGCTCACTGCAACCTCCACCTCCCAGGTTCAAGCGATTCTCCTGGCTCAGCCTCCCGTGTAGCTGGGATTACAGGTGCCCGCCACCATGCCCACCTAATTTTTGTATTTTTAGTAGAGACGGGGTTTTGCCATGTTGTCCAGGCTCGTCTGGAACTCCTGACCTCAGATGATCCGCCCGCCTTGGCCTCCCAAAGTGCTGGGATTACAGGCGTGAGCCACTGCACCCGGCCTGGGATTTGGGCCTTTGCCCTGTGGTCAGGTGGTTAAGCAGGATGTTTCTCATGGCCCAAACCCCTGTGAAATGTTTCACTTTCACCAAGGTCTGCAAAATAGTAGGGAGCTTACAAAATGATGCAGTTTGGACTAACAGCAAAGACCCTGGGACAGGAGGGGCATGCTTGGAATTTCCAAAGACAGCAAGGTAAGTCAGTGAGTCAGCCAAAGAGGATGAGAAATAATCCCAGAGATATGGAAAGCCACTGGAAAATTTTGAGCATTTTTTAAAATGTGGCAACATAGTCGCCATATGGGAAGTAGGCTGTGAAGCATATTTAGAGGTGAATGAAGAGATCAGGCAGACACTACCGGGTGGCCAGAAGAGAGACCACAAACTGAATGAACCAGTAAGGTGGACAACCAACAATCCAGGTTTAATGGCATGTTTGATGTCAAAGAAAAGCTGCTATTTATCTCCAAATCAGAGGTAACAAACCAATTTGGGAAACAAAGACTTAACTGATTAGTTAAAAGCAAGTTCAGCAGTGATTTGCTTTTACAGGTTCTGTAAAAATCACTTTTCCCTAAGCTTCAGGGAAAAACTGACTTTCTAAGTAATATTCTCCTCTCCTACATTATCTGAAATCTTTTTCACTACCTTAAAATCAATTTCTCATATTCACAAGACATATCGGACAAAAGCACTTACAGTTACATCTCAATAATACAACTTACTTCTGAATAATAAAAACAATCAAATTTTTTAATTAGAGAAAAGGTTTTGAATGGATATTTCACAAAGGTATACAAATGACCAATAAGCACATTTAAAAAGCCTTCAACATTAAACCAACCGGGAAATGCAAAATAAAATCACAATGGGGATACTATGAGACACCCATTAGAATAGCTAAAAGTAAGAAGACCAAACATACCAAATGTTGATGAAGATACGGAGCTACTGAATGTCTCATATCTTGCTGGGAGTATAAAATGGCACAATAACTTTGGGAAATCATCTGGCAGTTTCATTTAAAATTAAATATAGCCCCTACCTTATGATTCAGCAATTTCACTCCTTCAGCATTTCCCAAGAGAAATGAAAGCCTGTGTTCACAAAAAGAAAATAACATACATATAGCCTTATTCAAAATGTTCCAAAACTAGAAACAGACTAAGTATTGTCAACAGGAGGAAACTGGATAAATGACCTATCGTATATTTACACAGCAGACTACCCAGCAATAAAAAAGAACTCACTAAAGATACACAAAATAACATAGATGAATCTCAAAAACATTATGCTAAATTAACAAAGCCTTAAATTTGGAAGCACATATTGTATTATTCCATTTGTTCTAAGTTCTAGGACAGCCAAAAATAATGTATGTATCTCTTTAGAAAGTCAACAGTCGTCACCCCTGGGTAGAGGGGCAGATGAACAGGCATTAACTGGGAAGGAAGAAGAGAGATTTCTGGAGTGAGCATAATGTTCTATGTCTTGGTAGAAATTTACATTACACTGATGTATACATTTGTTAAAATTCCTCCAAAGCCTGGCATGGTAGCAAATAGCCCCAGCTACTTGGAAGCCTGGGGCAGGAGGATCTCCTTGAGCCTAGGAGTCAGAGCCCAGCCTGGTCAACACAGGGAGAGATCACATCTCTAACAACAACAAACTTTCCTCCAATGGCACACGTAATATTTGTACACTTCACTATATGACAGTTACCTCAAAAATTTAAAAGAACCATAAACAAAGATTGAACTCGTGTTAATGATATGCATACGGAAGCATTTAGGGGTGAGGGATATAAATAACTGCAACTTAGTTTGAAATTCTGCAAAGCAAAAAAAAGTGGATTGATGGAGAGATGGAGGGATGGCTATGTGAGAAAGTAAATGTGGCAACATGTTAATTGTAGAATTCAGGTGGTGTATAAATTCTTTTAACTCTTCTATATGTTTGAAATGTTTCATATTAAAATATTGAGTAAGAAAATGTCAATTTCTCCTATATGAGTTTTGTTCTTCAAGGGCAGGAATTTCAAGTTGAATGATGATGAATTATATTTTAAAAAACAAGCAGGAATTGACTCTTCTTAGCGTAATGATAATATTCAATACATTTTGATTAATTAATTTTTTGAGTACGGGGACTTTATTGATAGTATATGACAAAGTGGGGCTTCCTAGGCCCCTCCCTCTTCACGGGGTTTGTGTGGAAATTGTGGGGAAGGGAGATTTTCAGTGTGGTGGGGAACTGAGTGTGGCAGGGACTCCCTAGCAGCTGAGGGCCTCTGTCTTCCTCTTGTGCTCTCAGTGGGGCTGGTGATCTGAAGTCTTACTCCTTGGAGGCTTTGTGGGCCATGAGGTCCACCACCCTGTTGTTGTAGCCAGATTCATTGTTGTAGCCAGATTCATTGTCTACCAGGAAATGAGCTTGACAAAGTGATTGTTGAGGGCAATGCCAGCCCTAGCATTGAAGGCAAAAGAGTGGGTGTCGCTGCTAAAGTCAGAGGAGACGACCTGGTGCTCATTGCAGCCCAGGATCCCTTGAGGGTGCGCTCCAATTCCTGCTTTACCACCTTCTTGATGTCATCATATTTGTCAGGTTTCTCCAGATAGCAAGTCAGGTCCATGACCAACATGTTGGCAGTAGGGACATGAAAGGCCATGCCAATGATCTTCCCATTCAGCTTGGGGGTCACCTTGCCCATAGCCTTGGCAGCACCAGTAGATGCAGGGATGATGTCCCAGAGAGCCCCGTGGCCATTGTGCCACAGTTTCCCAGAGGGGCCATCCAGGGTCTTCTGATTGGCAGTGATGGCATGGACTGTGGTCATAAGTTCTTCCATGATGCCAAAGTTGTCATAGGTGACCTTGGCCAAGAGGGCTAAACAGTTAGTGGTACAGGAGGCATTGCTGATGATCTTGAGGCTGTTTTTGTACTTCTCATGATTCATGCCCATCACAAACAAGGGGGTGTCAGCAGAGAGGGTAGAGATAATGACCCTTTTGGCTCCCTCTTCTAAAACATCTCCAGCTTTCTCATGGTATTGAAGATGCCAGTGATCTACACAACATAATCAGCGCCAGCATCACCCCATTTGATTTTGGTGGGATCTCACTCCTAGAAGATAGTAATGGGATTTCCATTGATGACAAGCTTCCTGTTCTCAGCCTTGATGGTGCCATGAAACTTGCCATGGGAGGAATAACACTGGACCACGTAGATCATGTAGTTGAGGTCAGTGAAGTGGTAATTGATGGCAACAGTATCCACTCTGCCAAAATTAAAAGCAGCCCTGGTGACCAGATACCCAATATGGCCAAATCCATTTACTCTGGTTTTCACCTTCACCATAGTGTCTCAGGGATGTAGCTGGTGTTGCATGAGAAGGTGCTGCTGTCTGTCTAACAGGTGGAGCAGAGAGTAATTGCATTCATTTTCTACATGCTTTTCTTACTAATATATGGCAAACATCTTTCCTTTTCATTACGTATTCTTCTAAAACACCATTTTTAATAATAGAAAATTTGGTGATCTATTGCCCTCATTCTCACCTACATTAGGCTTTATCTTTTAAATCTTTGTCAGTTTGGGAAATGAAAACAACATCTCTCTTTTATATTTTTGATTGCTAGTGAGGTTTTTCGTGTTAATTGGTCTTTTGTCTTTTCTGTGGAAGTGCTTTTATTGATGTATAAACACCCTTTATATATTAGGGTTGTTAATATTTTTGTGATATGTGTTAAAAATGTGTACCCAAAAAATATATTTGTTCCAGATTTTAAATTTTAATAGAGTTTTTTTATCATGATGCACTGAGATCTCTTGAATTCATTCTTCCTAACTAAAATTTTGTGTCATTTAACCAATGTCTCCTCAATCTCCCTTCCCCTGCCTCTACCATTGTACTTTATGTTTCTATCAAGTCACCTTTTTTACACACCACTGTAAGTGAGGACATGTAATATTTGTCTTTTTATGCCTGATTTATTTCACTTAACACAATGTCCTCCAGGTTCATCCAGTTGTCACCAAAAAAACAGAGTTTCCTTTCTTGTTTTTTTTTTTTTTTAGGCTAATAGTATTCTATTGTTTATATATGTTACATTTTCTTTATCCATTAGTCCTCTGATGGGCACTTAAGTTGATTCCATATCTTGGCTATGGTGAATAGTGCTGCAATAAACACAGGAGAGCAGATAGCTCTTCACCACACTGATTTCATATCCCTTGGATACATACCCAGTAGTGAGATTGCTGAATCATATGGTAGTTGTATTTTTTACTTTTTTAGGAACCTCCATGCTGTTTTCCATAATAGTTGTACCAATTTACATTCCCACAAACAAATTAGAATTTTTTATTCACAATAGTTTGATATAACATTTTTTATTTATTTATTGTTTGCTTTTCTTACCATGCCACCTTCAAAAAGACCTGGAGAGATTGGAAACTGACTTAATGAAGAGGCTTGAGAAAGGAAAGAAAGAAAAAGTATTAAGGCAAATGTTGCAAAGAGTAGACATCTAATTTTAATTCCATTTCAGCCATTAACTACTAATTGGTCAAGTTATTAAATCTCTCAAAACCAGTTTACTCTTTGAGAGCTTGGGGATAATAATACTTTCCCTGAAGGGTTGTTGTGAGGACTACATAAAACAAAGGTAAAGTACTTCCCTGATGAATGCTTATGCACTGTTGGTGGGAATGTAAATTAGTTCAGCCCCTGTAGAAAGCAGTTTGGAGATTTCCCACAGAACTAAAAGTAGAATTACCATTTAACTCAGCAATCCCATTACTGGGTATATGCCCAAAAGAAAATAAATTGCCCTACCAAAAAGACACCTGTATTCAGTTGTTTTTCACAGCACCAGTTGCAATAGCAAAGATACGGAATCAATCTAGGTGACCATCAGCAGTGAATTGGATAAAGAAAATGTGTTACATATGCACCATGGGTGCATAAAAAAGAACGAAATCTTGTTCTTTGCAGCAACATGGATGTAGCTGGAGGCTGTTATGCTATGTGAATTGTTTTTGCTCTTGTTGCCCAGGCTGGAGTGCAATGGCACGATCTCATCTCACCACAACCTCCGCCTCCCAGGTTCAAGCGATTCTCCTGCCTCAGCCTCCCAAGTAGCTGGGATGACAGGCATCTGTCACCACACCTGGCTAATTTTTGTATTTTTAGTAGAGACAGGGTTTCACCATGTTGGTCAGACTGGTCTTGAACGCCTGCGCTCAGGTGATCCACCTGCCTCAGCCTCTCAGAGTGCTGGGATTATAGGCATGAGCCACTGTGCCCAGCCTATCCTAAGTGAATTAATACAGGGACAGAAAACCAAATATGCATGTTCTCACTGATAAGTGGGAGCTAAAGATTGAGTACACAGGGACATAAAGATGGAAACAATAGACACTGGGAACTCCAAAAGTGGGAGAGGGAGGGAGCAAGTCCGGGAAGGACTGAAAAACTTCGTAATTGGAATTATGTTTACTATATGAGTGTTGAGATCGGAAGCCCAAAGCTCAGCATCACACAATATACCTTGTAACTAACATACACAAGTACCCTCTGAATTTAAAATTAAAAAAATTTTAAGTGCCTCCCTTGAGAGATAGGAAGTTGTAACTGTACGTAACTAAATGGAAAGGTGTCCTAAAACACTGCTTCCCAAATATTAAAGGTGCATATGAGCCACCTGGGGATCTTGTTAAATGTAGTTTCTCATTCAGGACACCTGAAGCAGCACCTGAGCTGCTTCCTTTCTAACAAGCTCTCAGATAATGCTGATGCTGGTTGAAGATTCTTAGAGGTTGCAATTTGAATCTAAAATTATCTTAACAAGGTCAGTGTTGGACCAGATGAAATTTCATTAGAGTCATGTTGCTATACAGGAAAGCCAAGTATCTGATGAATAGGGAATTGTGTATAAAGAATAAAGAAAAGGATCCAGGTGCGGTAGCACACCTGTAGCCCCAGCTACTTGGAAGACTAAGGTGGGAGCATCACTTGAGCCCAGGAGTTCCAGTCTAGCCTGGGTGAGAGAGCAAGACCTCATCTCTAAAAAATAAAGATAAAAATAGATTTTTGACACAGCCTCTTTGTCATCGGGCTAGGGTACAGTGCCATGAAAACGGCTCACTGCAGCCTCAAACTCCTGAGTCAAGTGACCTCCCCCCCGTCAGCCTCCTGAGTAGCTGGGACCACAGACATGTACCACCACAACTGGCTAATTTTTTTTATTATTTGTAGAGACAGGGTCTCACCATATTGCCCAGGCTGGTCTCAAATTTCTGGGCTCAAGCAATCCTCCTACCTCCGCCTCCCAAAGTGCTAGTGGTCACAGTCCTCCCAATGACTTCCTTCCCAAAGGCCTACCCAAAACACTCATCAAAAGGAAACACCCCGATATGAAAAAATTGAGGGGTTTGGAGAAAACAAATTGCAGTATTCGGCGTGCATCTTTTGCCTACTGCTGCATTTCCCAGCCTCAGCCAATCAGAACCGTCACTTGGGTTACTTGCTACCACCCCTAGAGCTTGGAAGAGTTTGTGGAAAGATACAGGAGGAACCTAAGCATCTGTGTTTCTAAACAGAAATGGTTTGGGAAATCTGCCTCACTATGTCTGTTCATCACCCCTTTTTTTCAGTTTAGAATTCATAGCAGAAGGGAGCTGTACACAGTGGACGGAGGTTCTAGCGTGAGGAAACTGACACTCATCTGTGATACTCAGCAGCAGTGTAACCTTGAGAAGCAGTGTAACCTTGAGAAAGTTACTCATCCTTCCTGTGAGTTTCCTCATGCGTAAAACCAGAATAAGAAAAGCTTCTACATAAGGTTATCATAGAGATTACTTAAAGTCATGGATTTGACTGCCGTTTGTAAACTGAATACAAATATAATTTCCATAAATGCATTTACTATGGTCAAATCTTCGCTGAACAAAGCATTGAGAGGTCCTTTGGGATTCATTAGTGTGAGATTTTATCCACTTAGCAAGGTGAAGTTGGTAAACTAAAGGTCAAGTTGACATAAAATCTGGATATAAGCCCAACTTTGCTTTTATTGTTTGAGCCCCCTTGGGGAAAGATGGCAACCTTCCGGTTCTCCACTATCTCATCTGTAAAATAGTGATGATGATAATGCCTTGCTCCCCGCTTAGAGTGGTTGACAGGCTTTGTAAATGATGCTAATCTGAAGGTAGTTTGTAAACTATAAAATGCCATACACATTGTTGATGCCTGTAATGAAAGAGCTGGAAAGGCCAAAGCATCAGTTTTCAGATTCACTAATATCCCATCCCTACTCTACCCACTCCACCAATCCCTGCCCGAAAGGGCAAGAAGTCTTGCTGGGCTAGGGAGGCAGCACTTTCCAACAGCAGCTCAAGAAACTCAAGAGCACTAAGAGTTTCTAGGGCAAAGGTCAGTCCCCCAGGGTGGGCTTGAGGGGTGACTGGTCAGCAAGCAGGGATGTCCGCCATTGTCTGCGAGCCTGCCCTTTGTGCTCCCAAGTGTTTGGTGATGGATGTGCCAGACATTTCCCCTGTCGCAGCAGCAGCTGCTGCTGGCTAAACCTGTCATGACACATCAAATTTCAAGAGCGGAGTTACAGAATCTGTGCCTTGGAAGAAGAACAAGGTTTGACTATCTGTGGAGTTGAGGACAGACTTAAGAGATTAGAAATGAGTAAGGCCCTGCAGTGGGAAACTGCTCACGGTGACTAAAAGTGAAAGTGAAACAGCTCAGAGATGCCACTCAGAGATAGGAATCAGGACAGGGAGTGAGAGATGAGTGGCAGAGGCTGCAAGCAGATGGGAAGATGGGGTGGCCACCAGAGCTGGCAAGTAGAGCATGGACAGATTGGCTGTGGCAGCTGTGGCCGCGTCCAGGGTGGAATTCCAGGAAACCCAGGAGTGGGATTCAGCAGTGAGGTTTGGGTGAGATGGGCTAAGGAGACTCAACCTCCACAAAAAACAGCCTCCATTACTTTCTATTGTTTAGATTTTTTTCAAAATTATTTTTCTTACCAAATTTTATTTAGAAACCTGCAAGAAATGTAATATCACGTTTATTTACAGCCTAAAAGTAACAATTCCTGCATACGCTGTCCTCTCATGGTTTATCTCCTCATAGTATACAGCATTAAACAGGACGACCCTTTAACTTAAAAAATACTGAATATGCCTTATGGGGGTGAAGATACATGTGGCAAGAAAACTATAGCTTTAAACTAATGCTTCTCAAACATTTAAGTCAAATCATTTGGAGGGCTTGTTAAAACACCCAGGGCTGACTCAGTCGTAACTCACTGCAGCCTTGACCTCCTGTGCTCAAACAATCCTCCTACCTCAGCCTCCTGAGTAGCTGGGACTACAGGCAGGTGCCACCACATCAAGCCAACCGTTTTTCTTAATTTTTTGCAGATTTTTCTTAGGTTTTTATAGAGATGCCATCTCACTTTGTCACCCAGGCTAATCTCAAACTCCCAGCTTCAAGGGATCCCCTCCCTCCTCAGCCTTCCAAAGTGCTATGATTACAGGCATGAGCCACAGGGCCCCACCACAGTTTTTGATCCATTAGGTCTGGGGTAGGGCCTGAGAACTTGCATTTCTAACAAGCTCCCGAGTGATACTGATGCTACCACTAGAACCACTGTCCTGGATAATTAGGGATCCTTGACAGGAAGAGAAATGAAAATACATAGACTAGATTGGCAAATATGTTTCCTTAATATTCCAGTTTTCTAAGTTGAAGTTTGGACATGCCACCCCTCTTCAGGAGATCACTTGTAATATTAGCCAGTTTCTCACTATGTGGAAAACATTCATAGAAATGCTAAAGGGAATCCTAGAATGGTTCATTGAACTAGAGCCACAGCATGTGGCGGAGTCCACTCAGATGCTCTTGGGTGTGATGACATTGAGGTCTGTCCCCTATGGGGACAGGCCTGTCAAGGGCAAGGAACACAGAATCATCTCCTTCAGACAGCACTTCCAAGTATGTTACCAAAATCTTGATCTTTGAATCTCATGTTAGAGAATTTGTCATCCATTTAATCAGTCATTCAGGGACCAATCCCTCGCAGGACTATATAGAACCTCCTTTCTGAGGACACAGGCTCCATTAGACTTAGGACTGTCAGTGTTTTCCAGTAAAAATATAACACAAATGACATATGTAATTTTAAATTAAAAAGTAAAAATAGGCCAGGTACAATGGCACATATCTGTAATCCAGCACTTTGGGAGGCCGAGGTAGGTAGATCGCTTGAGTCCAAGAGTTCGAGACCAGCCTAGGTAACATGACAAAACCCCATCTCCACAAAAAAATACAAAAATTTAACCAGGCATGGTGTTGCACACATGTAGTCCAAGCTACTTGGGGGGCTGAGGTAGTAGGATGGCTTGAGCCCCAGAGGTGGAGGTTGCAGTGAGCTAAGATCACACACTGCACTCCAGCCTGGGCGACAGAGTGAGACCCTGTCTCAAAAATAAAATAAATAAAAAGTAAAAATAAGCGAGTGAAATTAATTTTAATAATATAATTTATTTAATCCAATATAGACAATATATCATTTCAGCATGTAGGCATGATAAAACTTAATGAGTTATTTTACACTTTTTATACTGTCTTCAAAACCTAATGTGTATATTATACTTATAGCACATCTTAATGTGGACTAGCCACATTTCAAATGCTCTATTGTCGCATGTTGCCAGTGCTATTGCAGTGGACAATATATTGAGGGGTTGCTGATCAGCAAGCAGGGATAGATCCCTTATAGTATTAGAGTAATTCTGGATGATATTTTCTTGATAAGATCAAATTTGTCAGACACCAACTACTTTTAATCATCACTGTCCCCTGTGTCATTAAGCTCCATCAGACACCGAAAAGTCTCCCTGCTTTGGCTGCCCCAGAAAGTGGCTCTCTGTGACAGTCTGATAATTGGCCCCTACTTTCCATTCTCTTTTCCATAGTAACAAAAATTTTAGCTGGACAGCTACCCAGAATAATACATTTTTCCTGGCAGCTAAGTGAAGCCATGGAACTACATGTTGGTCAGTGAGGTGTAAACAGAAGTTCATGCAGAACCTTCTTAAAGAAATAGCTAGCATCACTTTTTGTCCTGTTCAATCTCCTTCCTCCTTCCCATTGGCTGGAATGAAAACCTGATGGCTAAAATTGGAGCCACCATATTGGACCATGAGATGACTGGGAAATGGAGGCCACACAGTAGACTAGGAGCCAGTT
Organism: Plecturocebus donacophilus; assembly: GCA_004027715.1. NCBI lineage: Eukaryota > Metazoa > Chordata > Mammalia > Primates > Pitheciidae > Plecturocebus > Plecturocebus donacophilus. The sequence goes on from PVKP010020909.1 coordinate 13,597, forward strand.
TCTGGGGATGTCATGAAGAAGAGCCTACTTCCTGACTTAAAAGAGAAATACCTTTCTACCATTTTGAAGTCGGTATTGTTTTTTCAGTTGTTATAGCTGAGCTTTAACCATTTCATGTTCCCACCCAGTCATCCTTGCTTGTGAATATACACCAGAAATCCCCAAGAAAGGAGCTAACAGATGTATTCTGCATTGTTAGCACAAAATAAAACTAATAAGAGCTAATTAGTATTGAGCTCACACTCTATCAGTAAGTAGCCTTATGTTAAGTACTGCACATACCTCCTTTAATGCTCGAAACAACCTTCATGTATAAATAAGAAAATTTAACACAGATTAAGTGACTTGTCCACGATGACATGGCTAGAACATGTGAAGCCAGGATTTGAATCCAAGTCTAGATGACTCTGTAAACGAAGTTCTTGGCTAGGCGTATTCCCATGGGTAGGCTGTGCATCATATAGCAGGAAGACAGAAGGGGGCACATATCCTATTTTTTTTTAAGTCAGCAGAAGCTCTGAATTTAAACTTGAATTCACATCCTTCTTCTGGCAAGATTCAACCAATCAGTACAAATGTGAGAATCAGCTGCGTTCTCATCGCTCTGTAAGGTATTTTAGGGAATAAGGTCACATCACTTACAGCCAGTTTCCTAAAACTCAACTCCCTTTTGAGACCTTCTGCACCTGTTCAGGTGTTCTATTCTTTTTGCCATTTTAGCACTCTAAGGATTAAAAATGGACATATTTAGGCTAAAACACCATACTTAATAATGCATTCCTGATAAGTATATATTAAATATACATTATTTTAAGAATCATGGGCCGGGTGCGGTGGCTCACGCCTGTAATCCTGTAATCTCAACACTTTGGGAGGCCAAAGCAGGTGGAACACCTGAGGTCAGGAGTTTGAGACCAGCCTGACCAAGATGGAGAGACCTCGTCTCTACTAAAATTACAAAATTAGCCGGGCATGGTGGTGCATGCCTGTAATCCCAGCTACTCAGGAGGCTGAGGGAGGAGAATCACTTGAACCTGGGAGGCAGAAGTTGTGGTGAACCAAGATCGCACCATTGCACTCCAGCCTAGGCAACAAGAGTGAAACTCCGTCTCAAAAAAAAAAAGGAATCATGGAATCATTTTGTGCCCTGGCTTATGAGCAGGTCATCAATAGAGATGTCTGGGAGCTCTGTTACTCATTTCCAACAGTGCCACAAATAAAACTAGTAACAGCAAATAACTGTTGAGCACTTACTTTAACAGACCTTATTTTAAATATTTGTCTACTTCTAAGCTTACAACCCAAAACATGAGTTCCCTGAGTGTGGGGCTTGTGCTGTACTGGTCACTTATGCATCACCATTTCTTATCACCTTACCTGGCAAATAGCAGGTCTGTGATAACATCTTGTTGAATGAATAAACATGTGTCAGATACTCCTTAGGCCACTTCACATTCTCTCAGCCTTACCTGTCTCCTGTTCCAGCTACTGCAAAGAGCAGTACTACATTCGGCTCTGAGCAACTTCACATTGGTAAAAAGGGCATGCCTTACCTGCCTTTGATGCTTCCTGTTTCTTGCTCTGGGGGTTCCCTTTTGACACAGAGGTCTGGGCACCATGACACATCCCCTGGCACCTCTGCATGTGCAAAATGAAAGTATGGAGAAGTTAACATTTAACAGGACAAACCTTTGACCAGTTGGAGACAGGAATCAATGAACAGATAGCTCTTTCTTCTCTCCAATGCACTATTCTGATACATAATTTATCGAAGACAGTTGTGATGGTCCCTTGGGATCAAACAATTAGCAGTGACCAACTTGGTAACACACCCTCCTATTGACTCCCTCCCTCCTACCTGCCTCTCTTCCTTTATCCCTTCATCCTGCTCTAGTAGAAACAGCACAGACATGCTCTGTCTCAGGCTTTTCGTTCTGGAGAGCTTAGACAAGACAAAGAAAGTGAATTTACCCTTGAATACTTTGTCTAAAAACATTATCCAGATGAGTCATTAACCACTGGGTCATCTTACTTTAATTGCCAAATTCAAATCAAAAGAAATGATGTTTTGCTTTGTTTTGTTTGCTGGACTGAGCTGGTTGCCTCCTGTTGCTGTGGAGGCAACTCACTTCGTCCCGACTTCTTGACACTTTCACTCCTGGAGGTCATATTTCTCTAAGATCTTCCAGAAAAAAGTCTTAAAGCTGCCTTAGCCTTTTTTCCAGTCCAGCTCTTAAAATGTTTTCTCCTCTTCCCCAATAATAACATGAGTGTAGATCCAGCTTGTTCCCAAAGCCTGCCTTGCTTCGAAGCATCTGACTGTAAAGAATCTTCACCTATGCCTGTGATTCGTGGGCCTAAAGAAAACTATCCATCCTTGCAAATGTCTTCTGCTGAGATGCCTCACAGAGACTGGACAGCCCTGATTCTTCCAGCAGTCTCAAAGGCAAACAACCCACTGCTGCAGAGAATAGTGCCACAAAAAAAGGAAAACAAGGTCCCGGTCAAGAAACGGAAGACCAGAACTGTGTTCTCTTCCACCCAGCTGTGTGTACTCAATGAAAGATTTCAGAGACAGAAATGCCTCAGCCTTCAGCAGACGCAAGAACTTTCCAACATCCTGAACCTTAGCTACAAACAGACCAATATTGTGAAAATCTTTCCAACATTCCCTTAATCTAAAAGAAGTATATAACTCCACTTTCCAGATGAAGACCTGATTCCAGAACTAGAGAATGAAATCTAAGAGGTGGCAGAAAAACAACTGGCCAAAGAATGGCAATGGTGTCACTCAGAAGGCCTCAGTACCTACCTGCCCCAGCCTCTCCTCTTCTACCACCAGAGATGCCTGGTGAACACGACTGGGAACCAGCAACCAGAGCTGGAGCAATTCAACCTGGAGCAACCAGACCCGGAACATCCAGTCCTGGAGCAACCACTCCTGGAACACTCAGACCTGGTGCTCCCAGTCCTGGAGCAATTACGCCTAGAACAGTCCCTTCTGTAACTGTGGAGAGGAATCTCTGCAGTCCTGCATGCAGTTCCAGCCAAATTGCCCTGCCAGTGACTTGTAGGCTGCCTTGGAAACTGCTGGGGAAAGCGATAATGTAGTACAGCAGACCACTAGGTATTTTAGTACTCCACAAGCACTGGATTTATTCCTAAACTACTCCACGAGCATGCAACCTAAATATATGGGAAGATGAGTGAAACTGATATTACTCAATTTCAGTCTGGGCACTGGCTGAATCCTTCCTCTCCCCTCTTCCCCTCTCTCACAGGGTTTTTCTTGTTTGGAAACCATGTGTTCTGGTTTCTATTATGCCTATCCAGTCAATCTGATAGAGGGTAGGGTACTGTTGGAGCCCAGTCAGAGAGGTTTCTTTCTTTTTTCCTATTGGATCTTCCTGGAGAAACATTTTAATAACCTTGGCTGCTAAGGACACCATGATAGAAGCTGTCTCTGGCTATAGATAACTGGATCTAATGCTAGCTTGGATACCTTTAGGGTTTGGAATCTAACCTCAAGAATAAGGGGAAAAAAGTACAAATTGGTGTGGGGGTTGGGGGAGACATGATGGATGCCTTCTTCCAGAAATGCATAACCCATGACCGTGGATGACAATGGTGGTTATTTCTGTAGGCTGCAGGGGTATGACACAAAGGCAGCTGGCCCCATCTGATTCCTGCAAAGGCCTTATTTCTCCACAAGAAGCACTGCCTCTAAAGGATTATTTGAGGGCAGGAGAATGTGATATTGCTGTGTCAGGGTTCATATCAGAAGACTTAAAACAATTGTTTACAGTACGTGGTGGCACAGGGATGCCTATAGCTAATGTCTGAAAATTACACAAATCTGGATATTTATTAATTTACTAAAAAGTAAACTAATTTACTAAAACATGAAGAGGGGCTGATAAAGCAAACAACTAGCAGTAATAATGAAATAACAGATGCCATTTTTTTTCTAACATTTATTGAGTATTTACTGTGTGCCAGGCCAGGGTTTAAACGTATTGTGTCTTCACAAAAGCCCTGTGATAATATTACTAGTTTAATTTACAGCTATCTAAAGGATTTCAAAGTTACTAACTTACCCAAGGCCTCACTGCTAGGAAATGGAAGATGGCATTCAACCTTCAAACTTCTTTTATATGGAAGAGAAATAAATTTCTCTGTTTAAGCCAGTGCTGTATTGTTATATGTAGTTTCTGTTATATGTAGTGAAAGCTGTTATGCTTACCTAATCACAAGAGATTTCTAATACTTCTTTTGGTTCAAGTCCAATCAAAAACGTGGGGAAATAGGCCAGGTGCAGTGGCTCATGCCTGTAATCTCAGCTCTTTGGGAGGCTGAGGTGGTGGATCACCTGAGGTCAGGAGTTTGAGACCAGCCTGGCCAACATGGCGAAACCCCATCTCTCTACTAAAAATACCAAAAAAACAATTAACCGGCATGGTGGTGCACACCTGTGGTCCCAGCTACTCAGGAGGAAGCTGAGCACAGGAACTGCTTGAACCAGGAGGCAGAGGTTGCAGTGAGTTGAGATCGCACCACTGCACTCCAGCCTGGGCGACGGAGAAAGATCCTGTCTCAAAAAAGAAAACTAGAAAAATCAACCCTAGTGGACATTCCAAACAGTTGTAATCATAAGATACTGAGTGTGCATCAGAGAAAGGAGAATCAATTACCATCTGAAAGTCATATCACAGCAAAAAATAAGCCACACTAGAGTTTCCTAGGGTTCCAAGGCCTTTTATAAGAATAATGACTATTTTTTTCCTCTAACACTAAAACTGAAACATAGGAAGTGACAAATAGGAATGTACTAATTTTCAATAAGAATTTTAGAAAATAGTTATCATATTTCACTTAAGAGTCATTTATTAAGCCCAAGGGAGCTACAGAGATGTAAAAGTGAGACCTTCCTTATAAGAAGGCACCCAAGGAGACAGCCTACGCAGTGTGCAGAGTGCTGCGGTCCAGAGAGCATGATCTAATGTTGAGAGAAGAAGGAAGACTTTCTGGAGGAGATGATGCCAAGTGAATCCTAAAAGTTGATTAGGTGTTCTTGGGAAAATAAGTCTGGGTAAGGGGTAGCAGGAGGGGCAGAGAGAGAAGCAGGGCATGCTGGGAGAACTCAACATAGTAGGTATGGTAGGAAATTTAGGAAGGGAGAAGAGTATGAAGGGGCCTGGTCACTGCAGTATAGAGAAACCGCATCATGAAGACCAGGCACCAAGGTAACCAGACCACCTTGAAAGCTATGAAGAGCTGCAGAACACTTTTCAAGGGGGAGCAATGTGAGAATCATTGTCGTTTAGAAAAATCTCTAAGGTGCTTTTCAAGTGAGCTCTTCGACCCTTCCTACTCTATGAATCAAGGAACTGGTACAATGTTAAAATAATAATAACTTGTCTGAGTCTAGACTGTTAGGAACCTGCAAGTAATTCTTGCTTTCATTTGGGAAGCTAATTTAGCTCACCATGTATTCATGCCTGATACTCCTGATACTGTCCTTTTGGAACCTGTCTGGTGGCCATGCCTAAGTTGGGAAAAGAGATACCTATTGCTATGTTCTAAATGTTTGTGTTCTCTCAAAATTCAATGTTAAAACCTAATCCCCGGTGTGATGGTATTTCAAGTTGGGACCTTTGGGAAGTGATTAAGTCATGAGGGCAGTACTCTCATGAATGGGATGGGTAAGGGACACCAGAGAGCTCCTACTCCTTACGCCAAGTAAAGACACAGCTAGAAGGCACCATCTGTGAACCAGGAACTGAACCTAATCAGACACCAAATCTGCAGGTGCTTTGACATTGGACTTTCCAGCCTCCAGAACTATGAGAAATAAATTTCTGTTGCTTATAAGGCTCCAGTCTATAACATTCTGTTATAGCAGCCCAAATGGACTATAATTGTACCTTTTGTTTGGGATACCAATTGGAGCAGAAGCCAGGAGCAAAGACTAGAACTGAGAAACAATAAAGCCTTCCCTGTGTACCCAGTCTAAATCAGGACTTAGTATATAAGAGGACTCAGTGATAACATGATGTCAGCTAACTAAATGGCAGCAGAGGCTGAGGACCCAATGGATGTCCATGCTTATCCCCACCAGATGGTTCTTCCAAGGAAATTCTCTTTGTATTTGAACATTATCTGCAGAGTCCAGAGGGGGCTTCCAGGGAATAGGACCTGGGTTAGACTCCCAGTGGCTCCTGGTGTAATAAAGCAACCCTTGCACCGTTCCTGGCCCCCTTCCACATACATTGGCCAAAGCTGGTGGGTCCCTCCTCAGTAACCCCATGCCTCTTTTTACATAGAGTAAGGTGCAACAAGCCAGGTGCCAGGCAGGGACCAAGTCTGGCCTGTTCACAATGACATCTCAGCACTTGGTATAGCACCAAGTACACGGCAGGTACTCAAGAAATATTTGTGAAATACACGAACAAATGTATCAGTCAATGGTGCCTTTGCATATAGAATAATAGCAAATGCATACCATGTTTACCATCTGTTCTACACATTTTAGAAACATTTTATCCTTAAAGCAACATTATAAGAGAAGTACTATTATTCTTCCCCTTTTACAGATGAGAAAAGTTAGGCAAAGAGAAGTTTGTGACTTGCCTAAGGTCACACAGCTTAAAGCCTAGACTGGATATCAACAACAAAATTTGTCAAATGAATAAATTCTAGCATTCATGGTTTCTTTACAATCCCATTATTTTCTCCATTTGAGGTAGCCATGGAGGTTTTTTGGTTTTGTTTTTTGTTTTGGTTTGGTTTTCTCTCTCTCTCTCTCTCTGTCTCTCTCTCTCTGTCTCTCTCTCTCTCTCTCTCTCTCTCTCTCTCTCTCTCTCTCTCTCCCATCTTATGGTGCTGAAGCTGTAGGTTTTAGTTGTTAACAGGGTGGCAATACTAAATTTGCACACCTTTTGGATATGATTTCACACACTGGAAGGATGGAATGAGGCTCAGGTGAGAGAAAACCTTAAAAATACTCCAATGCAGTCCCGTTACTCCTAGAATGAAACCCAAATGCCTAGCCTTGGCCTGTGTGATGAGGCCTTCTATATTGCCTCTGTCTTCATCTTGTGCCACCGTTCCCTCAGGTCCCTAAGGTCTCTGTCACACTAGCCAGCTTTCTGCTCTTCAAACAAGCCAGGCATGTTTCCCCTCAGGGGATACACCTCCTGTTTCCTCTGTCAGGAATACCGTGGGCTTTCTCTTGGCTGGATATCTTCTCACCATTCAGGTCTCAGCTTAAATGTTACTGCTTGGTAAAGCCGTCCCTGAGCCGCAATCTAAACAACGATTCCCCAGCTCCCACCCCCAACTCCATCTGACCTGTCAATCTCTCTCTATCGCATTAACCTGCTTTCTTTTCTTCGTAGTGCTTATCACTAGCTGAAATAATCATTTTTGTTGGCTTGTTTGTCTCCTTATTTCTTTCCTCTTCCCACTTGAGAATTTAAGATCCATGAGCTCAATCAGGGATGCTGGCAGCATAGAGAAGGTGTGCAGTTCGTATGTATTGAATAACAGGTGATTCAACAAATTACTAATCTTTGCCAAGCACTGGCCATCACCAAGTCAGATGAGGACAGGATTCTCAGATCTCCATGCACCCCATGTCTCAGCACTGGAATCATGCAGAATAAATTGCCCAGGCTCCTGGACCTTCTGTGTCAATACTCACTGATGACATCTGATTGCCCCAAAGACAAGGCCCACTTGCAAATCTGAGAGATTAAGTCAGGAAAGCTTCGGGAATGAGGGGGATTACTGTGAAATCAAACCAAAGAGAGGGTTTAGCACCACCATGGATGTTAGAAATCCGTGGAGCCACCTCCAAGAACCTGGAGAAAGGGTTGGTGCAGCCTCTGGTTCCAACAGGGAGGGTTTCCTGTTTTTGTTGTTGTTGTTGTCATTGTATGTTGTACAGTATAAGATTTCACATTTTTTTTAAAAATCCCTCCCATTTAAAAACATAGTTTGGAAACCATTTCTTTAGAGAATTTCTTCTGATTATATGCAGAGTACAAATGCTAGAGATTTTTTTTTTTTTTTACTTAGGTCTTTCTCAATATTCACAGTACAATTTTTAAATATTGTCCTTCCCAGTTAGAAATTTGAAAAGTTCAAGGCCACATGCCCTGCCTGCTTGGGCTTGGAGGCCCAGGGAGCTGAACACATTCAGCTGCCCCCTGTCCACCCATCTCTCCTCACCAGGTGGTGGGTAAGGTTCATTGTCTGCTCCAGGCAAAACACATTAGAAATGTAGGGCTCTCTAATGTGCTACTTTGACGTGGGTAATTTTTTTTTCCTGCAGGAAGAGAAACCAGGAATATAATTGCCTTAGAAATAACTCAATCAATGGGCATCCTACGCCCAAACCTCACCAGGTGCCCACGCTTGCGAGGCATAAAGTAATGGCATGCTTGCCAGCAGCTCATAAGGCTTTGGGAAAATGTCTCCTCACAGCCGTTGTCATGATTGGGAATGTTTTGCCGAAAATAAACGCCTTCCTCTCATTTGCACTTCATGCCGTAAAGCTCCCAAGGTGCCACTGCCCCTGCCACTGGGTGGAGAGTGGCAGGGATTTTGCAGGATTGCTCCCTAGCAGCACAGGCCTGGAAACACAGAGCAGCCACCCACACACCTCTGCGTTGTGACTGCCGCCTCACTGCTGCTAGCAAGATAATTGGTGGCGCTGGAATGTGGCCAAGATTTAGCAGGACGCAGAGCAGACATCTAAATTGGGGTGCTGGTGCCAGCAGCAGAGCCCTGACCATGGGGTAGGAGCCAAGGCCACCACGAAGCTCAGTGTGAAGACACCCCTGTCTGTGCCCTGGATCCCACTCGCTCAGCTTCCATGCCAGTTTTGTGCCACTCTTCCTACATATAAGGCCCTAGCTAGGGCAGCAGCAGGAAGATATCAGGTGACATATGAATTCTGTAAGGTATGCAGGTGGCGACAGCATACCACCCACAAGTTGGATGGTGACCATCACAGCTATATATAGGGAAAGAGATTACCACAGTCCTCTGTGGGTACTGCAAGTACTGGTATATGGGCCGTTTGCATTGCGCCAGGGAGCCTGTTAGCAATGTACAACTTGTTCCATGCCATTTGGACACACAATCACTTTTAACTTTAGCAGGAGGGAGGAAATCTGATGTTTAAAGGGAAAGAAAGAGCCACACCCTGGTGATCAGCTAAATGATGGACTGAATCCAACAACCAGTGTGTCTGCAGCTTTTGTTGGGGGGTCACCCTCACCACCTTGCCCTTAGCCACTGAATTTGCATCCCAGAAGCCCAGCCACAGCCCTGTTCCTGAGGTTGTGTGCCACTGGGGGCAGGGAGGGAGCACTCCCTTGAGTGGAAGGTTTGAAGTGGAACCCCTATCACTCTCAGAAGCAGGGGCAGGCATCCCATTTCAAAATGGGATGCCAAGATGCCATCTGGCCAAGGACTCAGTTCACAAAGGGCCTTAAACTCAGAATTTTGAAATTATCATCATGTGCAACACTATCAACATGTGCAAGCACCATGAGGCTTCCGCATCATCTTTAGGGACGTTGGACGCTGATCTGGCTCTTTGTTTATCTCTTCATTGCTCCCAAATACTTTAGAAAAAAAATCTGCTTGCATGGAGTATCTAGTTTGTAATTTGATAATCAAAGAATTCTGAATCTCAAATGGGCCTTCCTTTATTTACATTTTTAATGTGTGTATTCTTTGAATACTCATCTCTCCTATGCATCTGACTAACTCCTAGTCACCCTCCAGACCTCGGTGCAAATGTAACTTCCTCCAGGAAGTCTCTTTGGCACTACCACCATGCTCCAGTCAGAATTAAGGGCTGCTTATGTGGTCCTATACTTATCTGGACTTCTCCTGCCTTTTCACAACACATTTAACTGTCATTTTATTTATCTGACTCCTGATGCCAAATTATAAAATTCTGTGATGGTGAATCTCCTTGTTATCACTATATTCTCAATCTCCTAGTACAGTGTAAGAAGCATATTAGGTAGTCAGTAATTATTTGCTAAGTTAACTTATTGCTTAATCAATACTAATGCTTTAAACAACTACACATCAACAATAAGTAATTTTGTTACTTCAAAATAGAGTATATTATGCTTTTTAGACTGTTTATATTTCTTTGTCAAGCCTAAGGATAGAAGAATATAGGTATCTCAGTCCTTCTGAAGGGCTGTGTAGAAATCTCAAATTTAGAACTCTCACAATTTAGGAATTTGAATAAAAAAGCGCTATAATTCCTGGTCCCTACTTCCAACTGCTTGGGAAACTTTAAATCAGATTTCCAACAACATATGGTAGAGCTCAGTCCCTATTCCCTTCCTTAGTTCTCCCTTCAAACATTTATATCCCATGGTTCACTTTCCTTTTCTCCCTCATTCAGGAAAAGCTATATAAATCTTGCTATTGTGGCTGTCTGCTAAAGTTTGGCAGAGAAGTCAGGGTCAGGGAAGGGCATCTAAAATTGATTTATGGTATTAGTGAATCAATAGAGTGTGTTAGTAGATCTCTGCCCCACCACATTTGGGATAACCCTGATGAGGCTATGCCCCTTTTTTTTTCTTATTTTATTTTCTATCTCAGCTTTAAAGATTGATACACCTTTAATGAATTGTTATCTACAATTTTAAACAATAAATAAAAAGCTCAGCCTACACACTTCTCAAATTCTTAAAAATTTTCTCTTTAAATGCAAATTTAAAAGCTCTCAAGTCTTTGGGAGTGAAGGGTATGGAAAGGGAGCTCTTGAGGGAATCATAAGAAATGCATAATTTATAATAGTAATAACAAGGATATTTCATGTATATAACAAGATTCTTTCTATTTTGGTGGTGGCTGAAGCCAACCAAGCAAAACTTGCAAAGGGCATGGCTAGCCCAGTTTTATTACCCTTATCCCTCACATACCTCTGAGATATAAAAGGGTTTGGGTTGAAGTATGATTGGAAATTGAAGTATATCTTTACAAAAAGTTGTTAGAGAGTTATGATCCTTTTCTCCCTCCTACTTAGAGATCTTGACATGTGTTCATCAACTCTGCAAAAGGCAGTGAACATGGTGGACTAGTCTGATGCATATTGGAAAAGCAGTATACTAGTCTGTTTTCACACTGCTGATAAAGATATACCTGAGACTGGGTAATTTATAAAGAAAAAGAGGTTTAATGGACTCACAGTTCCACATGACTGGGGAGGCCTCACAATCATGGCGGAAGGAGAAAGGCATGTCTTACATGGTGGCAGGCAAACAGAATGAGAGCCAAGTAAAAGGGGAAACCCCTTCTAAAATTGTCAGATCTCATGAGACTTAGGGAAACTGCTCCCCATGATTCAATTATCTCCCACTAGGTCCCTCCCACAACACATGAGAATTATGGGAGCTACAATTCAAGATGAGATTTGGGTGGGGACACAGCCAAACCATCTCAACCAGAAAGTTTGCTGTATCCCATCTCTGTGAGTTGTTTAGAGACTGGTAGTAGCATGTAGCACACCACCAGCTGGTAAACCTCTCCTCTCCCCCTACTCAGCCCTCCCATCTGCTTTTAGAAACCAGCCAAGAAATCACTCCGTATCCACACAGATTACCAAAGAACAGAAGGCAGATTCTATGTCAAAGCAGATAGCACACGTGACGTAGTCAAAAGATCCTAGCAGTTAGGAGATGGGGGTTCTGGCCCTACCACTAACTGTGGTGACCTGGGGTAGACCCCTTCACCTTTCTGCACCTCCGTTTCCTTTCTGATCTCTTTTTTCTCTATTTCAGCCCATTGTTTGACTCCTTCACAACTTAATACGGTTTGTAATTATTTGATTTATTGATTTTTCTTTTTACTTGCTCTTAGTCTGTGCTCTCCACTGGAATATAAGCCCTTTTGGGCAATCTGAATAACCCATTGAATACCCAGCACTTGGTACATTGTCATCAGTCAGTAAATATTCATTTAAATTAATAAATGAATAAATTGATATCAAATGATCTAGTTTGAATATTCTATAACTTTTCATCTATTAAAGCAAAAACAAGCAAACAAATATAAAAAAGATGAGCTTGCTTCTGTAGTTCCCAGGGAAGAAATGAGTCATAGAATGACTAAGTGAACATTTCCTATTCATCAGCCCCTCCTTATAACACTTTGTTAGGATCATAGAAAACAATTTATTATTTTTTACATTTGTATGTCTAACATAATGTGAGTAATTGTGAGCACAGAAATTGGAAAGTCTTTCTTCTCTTTCTGGCACTTTCTTGTCCTTCCTAGCATTTCTCACCTGATTTGATAAATTGTTTTAATCAGCACTTATGTACATGGTCTAGCCTACTCACCAAGTCTAGGCTAGTTTCTCCATTTCCATTACATATTTGCTCCTTGGAATTTTTGCACTATTTCCACCCAGTCTTACCATTAACCCCAGAGAATTTAAGATCAAATTGGACCTTAAAAGTACAAAACTGTTTAATAGAGTCCTTCAGACTAGTCTAATTTGTGTGTTAGCAGAAACCATCTGGGCAAATTCACTAAAATGACTGCCATTAGCCACTGTTTCTCAATGTAATATTAATATTTAATTAAGACTATGTTGATGATCAATGATGCTGGTCTCCAGCCTTGGGCCACTCCACAGCCGTTGAATGTGCATCCAATCAGGCCATCCCAAGCTAGTGGACCAATCACAGATCATTGCAGCTTATTTCTCCCACATACACACACTGTTTTATTTGGTGGCTTTGGCCGGAGTTTTCATCTTCTTTTTGCTTATTTGTTTCCAATCAGCTAAGATGGTGTATCTGGTACTTGCTGACAGAGAAGTGAAGAGCTGGGTTTCCTTGAAATGTCTTTTCCATAAAGATATAGATTTGATCCTTTGTTCTGGCCTTCTGAGAACTTCTACCTACAGCAAAAACATTTATGTGACATCACATGTTTATGGCAAAAGTTAAACCAAACAACTGATGCTTTTGCTCATAGTTTTGCCCTATGTTGTCAAACTGCCAAGCCTAAGCTTCTTTCCCATCTCCTTTATTCCTTCTTCACCCTACTCAGATCAAACCATGCTTTGTTCCCCCTACAAGCTTGGGGCTTGCCTGAATCCTTGCCTCCTGAATAGTCAGTCCTGAAGGCTCAACTTATCTGTTGCCTCCTCCATAAAACTGTCTTAGATCACCCTAATTGGAAGTAATCTGAACCCCCATAGCACTCTTACTTCTTTTATAGGACTTTTCTTTCTCTACCTTATCTTACAGCTTTTTACAAAATTGTTTGTCTCCTATATGAACAATAAATTATCTCTATGCAGGAACCATCTCTTCTTCAACTTTATCTCTCACAAAGTGATCAGTATCATTGTTTGGTTGAATAATGTATTAGTTCTCACACTGCTACCTGAGACTGGGTAATTTATAAAGAAAAGAGGTTTAATTGACTCACAGTTCCACGTTGCTGGGGAGGCCTCACAATCATGGTGGAAAGCAAAGGAGGAGCAAAGTCACATCTTAACACAACAGCAGGCAAGAGAGCGCATGCAAGGGAACACCCCTTTATAAAACCATCAGGGCCAGGCACAGTGGATCACGCCTATAATCCCAGCACTCTGGGAGGTCGAGGCAGGTGGACCATTTGAGGTCAGGAGATCAAGACCATCCTGGCCAACAAGGTGAAACCCCATCTCTACTAAAAATACAAAAATTAGCTAAGTGTGGTGGCACACGCCTGTAGTCCCAGCTACTCTGGAGGTTGAGGCAGGAGAATCACTTGAACCCAGAAGGCAGATGTTGCAGTGAGCCTAGATCATGCCACTGCACTCCAGCCTAGCAACAGAGTAAGACTCTGTCTCAAAAAACAAAAAAAGAAAATAGACATCAGACTTAGCAGCTATCCAACCCTAGGCTCACAAGAGGTAAACAAAAGGCTATTTTGAAAAAGCTTGGGAATCCATAACAGAGACTGCATGGTAGTGATTTACCCTAGATGTCCTCCAAGCAGCTCAATAATCCATTTTGATTTTATCATCCACAAACATCCAAATCCCTCCTGAACTTTACCTCTTTACTGTTTCATTCTGTTTTACTATTGCTGACTTAAGACTTCTTTTAAATTCATTCACCAAGTCTCAGCTTTTCCTTTGTATGAGCGGGAATTCTTATCCCATCAATGTATGTGCTCCTGGAACTTGCTCCTTTCCCTCCAGCACTTAGTTCTCCCCTGGACTTTTCCCAGCCCCAATTATGTCATTCCTGAGAGGGGTCCTCACCAATGCCAGCAACCCTAGTTTTGTTGCCAGTGCCCATTGCCAGGATCTGCCCACATATTCCCTCTGGCCAAGAGCAACCTATTCTCTGCCTGCCCCTGCAGGCCCAGGAAGGCCACGGCCCCAGTGCCTGCCCCTTTGCAGAATGGATGCCTCTCATTCATAGCGCCTTGCTGTGCCCAGGTTTTGTAGTTTGCAGAACTCTTTTATAGACATTTTCTCATTTGATACAAAAATCTTGAGAAGTAGGCAAGATAGACACGAGTTTTCTCATGACGTACAAAACAGAAGTTCAGATTAATTAATTTATTAAATAAGTTGCCCAATGTTATAAAACTACTAGTTGCCAATGCAGGAATTCAACTTGGGTCTCCTGAGTTGTACCTGCCAAACCATCCCCTTTCTTTAACCCCGAGACTGCATGCTCTATCTCTTAATATCTGCCTCAGATCTCTTTCTTGTCTTGGTGCAAACCTTGAATTAAAAACACTAGAAGTTCCTGGTAAGCAGCACTTCCTCCAGAGTCTCAGTTCTATGAGACCCACGCCTGGGAGGCTGACCTTTCCCCACATTTTTCTCCACCTGGCCCTGGCTTCCCAAAGGGGTAGGGGTGATCAGACCATTTCTAACTTGCTACTGTTCCTCTGAATAGTGGCATCTCAGTGTAAGTTCCAATTTCTGCTCAGCACTAAGCCATGCTTCTAACAATGCTCAATAAATGTTTAGCAAATTGATAGAAACCCTGCTGTCTGTGTATTTTCTGACTCACTGCCTCACATTGCCCTCTGACTTGCGTATTCTTTAAGACTTGATTTTAGGCCAAGTTTCTGACAAGCAATATCAACCCTTCCAATTTAGAGGCTCCAATATGACCTATTTCTGACTATTATCAGCATTCTTTTCAAAGGATACTTATGTGTGTACCGAATACTGGAGCCCCCCCTTTATCCAATAGTGTGAGGCTATGGTGGAGCTAATGGGACCCAAAGCTTCTTAGTCCAAATGGATTGAGGGTGGAAGAGAAGAAAGATGGGGCTGGTAGATTTCCAAGAAGAAAGTGCCTGAGCCAGTTCTTAAGAGTGAGCAGAACTAACCAAGAAAGAGGAGAGAGGAGGACATTCTAGGCAGGAAATGTGGCACATGCAAAGACATAGAGTGTGAGAGATTATGGTGCATTGAAGAACTTTGAGTTCCTCGTAATTGAGCATGGCTGGAGGGCAGGTTGGGAGATGCCAAGTCTGGAGAAGGGCATGGACCAGGTAAGGAGGGGCCATGTGGGCCGTGTTGAGGTGGTCAGACTTCACACTGAAGGAGATGGGCCGCCCTTGCAGAATGTTCATGTGATACTATCAGATTTCTGCAAACACTCTGGCTGCATAAGGAGAACTGATCAGAAGGGAGCCATATCTATTGAGGGGGTGCTGCTTTAACCTGCGTGAGAAGTAACTAACAGAAAATCAAATGATGTACAGAAGCTTAGAATGTCAATGCTGGAAGGGGCCTTGCAGACGGGTCATCTTATCCAAATGTTAGTTTTGTTGCCAGTGCAACATTTTAGAAATGAAGTAAGGTGGTGGGGGAGGGAGGTCAAGAATTAAGTGCTACTCTGCTGCCATAAATGCCCCTACCTGGCCCATTTTTCAGTCCTCCCTCCCACTGATGGATTCACTTGCTAGGGCTGCCACAACAAAATACCACAGCCTGAGTGGCTTAAACAACCAACAGAAATTTATTTTCTCATAACTGTGGAGGCTAGAAGTCCAAGATCAAGGTGTTGGCAGGTTTGGCTTTTTCTGAGCCCTCTTTCCTCAGCTTGAGGATGGCTGCCTTCCAGTTGTATGCTCACATGGTCATCCTTTGGCTGTGTGGGTCTGTGTTCTAATCTCTTCTTATAAGTGCACCAGTCGTATTGGATTAGGACCCATCCTAACAACCTGGTTCTAACTTTACCTCTTTAAAGGCCTTATCTCCAAGTACAGTCATATTCTGAGGTTCTGAGGGTTAGTGCTTCAACATATTAATCAGGAGACAGGGAACAGAGTTCATTCAGCCCCTGAATAACAGGAAAATGTATCCACAGATGCACAGGGCAGAGGAACATTACTCTAGCCATTTGAGAGTTAAAGAATGAATTCTCAAGCAGAAAGAGGAGCAATGGTAATCCAGGCAGAGGGAAGAAATGAGCAGTATCCTTCCTGGAATGTTGATCATATGACAGATTTTCTTGGGTCACTGAACACAAATCATGAGCAGAACCTCACATCCAAGCTGATACCAACCCACTGTGCTCCTGCCTTATCACACAACGCACAGTTTGCAAGACACTTTCTCAGCGGGTCACCTTTAGCTTATTATTCATATGTCACCACAGAGTCAGGGGAAAGCAGAAGTGAGACCTCTTTCAGATCACTAAGGAATGTGCTGTTTCATCACAGCACTGACCCACGAGAGAGTTCTGCCACTAAATTAGTACTCTGTGACCATCCCCCTTGCTGGAATACTCTGCAGTCATTATGCTGTGATAATCCCAATGATCACAGAAATGCTCACAATATAGTATTAAGTGAAGAGACACAATACAAAGGTACATTCTAACTTTCATGCTGTCAAAGAAAGGACTACATGGGAAACATTTCAAGAAGATGCCAACAACAATGGTTTATGAGAGTAGTATGTTGTTTTCCAAATTTTTTTATACTTTAAGTTCTGGGATACATGTGCAGAATATGCTTGTTTGTTACATAAATATACACATGCCATGGTGGTTTGCTGCACCCATCAACCCATCACCTACATTAGGTATTTCTCCTAATGCTATCCCTCCCCTAGCCCCCCACCTATGACAGGCCCCAGTGTGTGATGTTCCCCTCCCTGTGTCCAAGTGTTCTCATTATTCAACTCCCACTTATGAGTGAGAACATGCGGTGTTTGGTTTTCTGTTCCTGTATTAGTTTGCTGAGAATGATGATTTCCAGCTTCATTCATGTTCCTGCAAAGGACATGAACTCATCCTTTTTTATGGCTGCATGGTATTCCATGTTATATATGTGCCACATTTTCTTTATCCAGCCTATCATTGATGGGCATTTGGATTGGTTCCAAGTCTTTGCTATTGCAAATAGTGCTGCAATGAACATACATGTGCATGTGTCTTTATAGCAGAATGATTTATAATCCTTCAGGTATATACCCAGTAATGGGATTGCTGAGTCAAATGGTATTTCTGGTTCTAGATTCTTGAGGAAT
Organism: Plecturocebus donacophilus; assembly: GCA_004027715.1. Classification (NCBI taxonomy): domain Eukaryota; kingdom Metazoa; phylum Chordata; class Mammalia; order Primates; family Pitheciidae; genus Plecturocebus; species Plecturocebus donacophilus. The sequence continues at coordinate 31,145 of PVKP010020909.1, forward strand.
TGCCACATTCTCTTCCACAATGGTTGAACTAGGAACCATTCAACCATTGTGTTCCACAATTATTGAATGATTCCTAGTTCTTCATTGAATCTTCAACAATGGTTGAATGGTTCCTAGAATAGGAATGCTTTTACACTCCCACCAACAGAGTAAAAGCGTTCCTATTTCTCCATATCCTTTCTGATATCTGTGGTTTCCTTACTTTTTAATGATTACCATTCTAACTGGCATGAGATGGTATCTCATTGTGGTTTTGATTTGTATTTCTCTAACGACCAGTGATGATGAGCTTTTTTTCTTATGTTTGTTGGCCACACAAATACCTTCTTTTGAGAAGCGTCTGTTCATATCCTTTGCCCACTTTTTGATGAGGTTGTTTTTTTCTTGTAAATTTGTTTAAGTTCCTTGTAGATTCTAAATATTAGCCATTTGTCAGATGGATGGATTGTAAACATTTTCTCCCATTCTGTAGGCTGCCTGTTCACTCTGATGATAGTTTCTTTTGCTGTGCAAAAGCTCTTTGGTTTAATTAAATCCCATTTGTCAATTCTGGCTTTTGTTGCCATTGCTTTTGGCGTTTTAGTCATGAAGTCTTTGCCCATGCCTGTGCCTGCATGGTATTGCCTCAGTATTTTTCTAGGGTTTTTATGGTTTTAGGTCTTATGTTTAAGTCTTTAATTCATCTTGAGTTACTTTTCATATAAGGTGTAAGGAAGGGGTCCAGCTTCAGTTTTCTGCATATGGCTAGCCAGTTTTCCTAACAGCATTTATTAAATAGGGAATCCTTTCCCCATTGCTTTTTTGTGTGTGTCAGGTTTGTCAAAGATCAGATGGTTGTAGATGTGTGGTGTTATTTCTGAGGCCTCTGTTCTGTTCCATTGGTCTATATATCTGTTTTGGTTACTAGTTTTCCAAGTTTTGTTAAAATAATTTGAAAAAAAAATATGCTTAACAGAATTGCAAACCTCTATCCGCAATAGAGTCACCTTTTTCCCCCTACCCTTTGTTTCCTAGTACAGTGAAACACTGGATATTGTAACTCTACTGAGATTTGCTACCACGACAAAACATGTCCTCTATTCCATAATTATCAAGCTAAAAAAAAAACCAGTTGCTGACTTTTAAAAATAGAATTCAAGGCAAGTTTTATAATATTCATTTTTGTTTATCTATCTGTGAAACAACTTATTCTAGTCAATTATGGAATAAATTTTAAGAACTAAAATATACTTTATTTTAAATAAAGTAATGGACCTTAAATCTTACACAGCTAAATTACTGATTATATATTTGCTGAGCTGATTTAAGGATTAAAAAAAATTGTATCAAGAGTTTTATTTTTTTACTTCAAAGCCTTCTTAATAAAGCCTCTTTTCTACATGTGGGGGGAAAAAAAAGAGACAAGCACATAGGAAAAAAGAAAATCACCTTGCTTGCTTCTTTTTTTTTTTTTTTTTTTTTTTTTAATTACATTTTAGGTTTTGGGGTACATGTGAAGAACATACAGTATTGTTGCATAGGTACACACGTGGCAGTGTAATTTGTTGCCTTCCTCCTGCTTGCTTCTTTACCTATCAATAAATCGTAGACATTTCCCCATATCATTATTTTTACACATCATTTTTATGACTATTGTTCTATTGTATAGATATATCTTTATTTAATGAAGTCTCTTTTGATGGACATATAGGTGAATTTTTTTTCTTTCAAGTCAGAAATTAGACTGTAATGAACTGGAATGAGAAAGCATAAATCCATTATTATTTTTATAGGACAAATTTCTAGCAGTGAAAATGCAGTCAAACACATTGAAGATTTAGGATATATATTGCCTAATTATCTTCCAGAAATGTTGTACCTTCCAGAGTCACAGTGAAAATAATTTACCAGCCCATAATTCCCATGATTCTTCTGGAACTTCCTAGTAGATATGAATTACGTTGCTAATTCACTAGTTGTGTGGTAGCCTTTTGTAATTATAGGGTTCATATTTTAGTCAACAGTTGCCCAATTTTACCTCCAGTAACAGCTAGGTAGATGCCATATGTTCAAATGATTTATTTACATCTAAATTATCCTTTTGTTCCAGAACACTTTTTGCCCTACTCCATCTGGGTTGACAGTTACCAAAGGCAAAGTGTCCAGCATCTATCTGTTCTAAGGTGCCATTGCTAGAGTGTGTCAGAGGCACTAGACAATAATCATCTGTGAAAACACACTGCTGAAAGGAAGGAAAAGAAAGGTTAACGTTAAAAAAAAATAGTAACAATCATAAGGAATCTGCCTAAAATCTAGTACTATCTTTATTTACTGGTCAGTAAGCAGTGAGTTTATCTCAGTAATAGGAAAATGTCTTCAGTGTCCAGAACATATATTAATCAGGGTCCACTCATGAAACTGGAGGCCATGCTAGGGTGTTCTACGGAGGTAAGATAATTTAGGGAACCAGTTAAGAATGTTTTGGAAGAGTTGAGAGGCCAAACAAAGGAAAATGAGATAACTAAGGGATTCACAACAGCAGGAGGTTGCTACAACCACATTATCAAAATCCAGAAGCCAGAGCAACAAGACAGAAGCTGGAAACTCAAGACACCCTCTGAATCAGAGAAACAGGGAATTAAATACCCTGATTTCTCTTTTTCTATTTTGCTCCAACCTCCGCACTGGGTTCCCCATGGGTAAAACATAGACAGAAGCCAGTTGGCGAAGAAGCTCGGGAAATGCAGTGTACAAGGCAGCCCTCTTGGAAATTAGAGCAGAACAGAGGAAGTATTAGATTGGTGCAAAAGTAATTGAGGTTTTTGCCATTGCTTTTAATGGCAAAAAAAAATTACTTTTGCACCAACCTAATAGATCAAACAAGCAAATAAGTGGTACAGTATGCCAGCCAAGAGCTAGAATTTGCCATGGGGAGAGCACTCCTTCTCAGCTCATGGAAGAGAGCCCAGTACCTTGGTCTCTCCAGATATTCAGATTTCTGATCCTTAAACCCTAGTCTTTCTGTGAATGAGTCCCTCACACCAGCCCCACTTAGGCTTCCCACTCTTAATCCCAGTTTGCACTTTGACCAATGGTACTCACATTTCATCATCTTTGTCCTTGGAGGCTGATCTACATGCTGAGCAGCTTTGAACTCTGTGTGTCTATTCAAAGGCTCTGGACTCTGTGCCCATATCCAGACTTCTGAGCTTTGCCCAACCCCAGGGATCTGTCTGTACTCCCCTATTGCAGCAGTTCTTTCCTCACAAAATCAATAGAACCAGAAATAGAAGTCTGAGTGTGCATTAAAGTTATAATAGTAGTTAATGTCATGATTAAACTCAATCAAATATAGGGTGGAATAAGGAGAGGAGGAAGAATGATATGAGCTAAATCCTCATCTGAGGCAAGAGGTTAGCAGATAACATTTAAAATGATAAATTAAAATGGAGCTATATGCACATGTTAATTAGGATCTGGAAGTAACCAACAGAACTAAAACCAGAACCAATTAAAAAGAAATAAGACAATCACCTTTGGACAGTGATGCTCCCGGAAGAAAGGATGGAACAAGGGTCTGTTGCATTTTATTATAAGTCCTCCATATTCTTTTTTATTTTTAATCATCATAGATTCTGTGCTCAGTTTTTACACTTGCAGATCCCTCTCCCTAGAATACTCTGCTCAGATATCCACGTGATTCATTCCCTCAGTTCTTCCTTTGGGTCTTTGCCCAAACATCACCTTCTCATTGGGGCCTTTCTTGAGCACTCTATTTAAAATAGCAACTTCTCCCTCTGTTTTATTTCTCTTCATACAACTTATCACCTTTTAACATCTGTATAATTTTCTTATTCATTTTAGTTCCTTTCTGTCCAGCCCAATTACAGGATAATCTTCACAAGGTCAGGGGTTTTGTCGGTTTTCTTTACTGGTAAATGCCCAGTGACTGAGCAATGACTGGCACTATTAATTGACTGTGTGAACAGATGGCACATGTAAATTACTAGGTGAAAAAGATTATAATGACCAACAAATGTTTTCGAAAAGCTCTCACTTCTTTTTGCTTGTTTGTTTTGCTGTTTTACTTTGAAGTCATTTTTGGAGGATTAACTATGCCTGAAGTTTTCTAAGTGGGTTACTCTTGTGTCCCTTTTTGTCATTCAGAGATTCCTTTCAGTTCATCTTGATGAAACATCAGGCTGGTCAAGTGCAAGGAACTGACGTGAGTGGGGAAAAGAAAAATAAGTTTTCTGGTAGCATGCTTTCTTACCTGTAAGGATACACTTTTCCCAGGGTATAATCCAAGAAAGGAATGAGGTCAAGCTCCATTGAAGAATGATGTAATCAAAAGTGCACAATGAATGCTGGGGCTTACTTGTTTGTTTCCTTAAACATTTCAATTATTTAAGTCTTAAAACTAAAGAATTAAAGGTTAGACAGCCTTGTTCACATGTGGGTCTTTTAGATAAGGGAGTCTAAAAACTGCACCTTTCAAAGACCTTACTAAGTCCGTTGTAGTCAATGTGCTCTTAGCCCATTTCTTTTGAAAAGACAAGTAATTCCTCATATCAGAATCCAGATAGTAACAGCATCAAAAACAGCAACTTTCTTCAGTCCCTTCCGAAGACTTCACTTTCTACTTTGCTGGTGAGTCCTCTCACTACCATGATTAAGTCGAGTAGAGGAACCTGGAGTGCAGAGTTGATACACAAGTCTGGGTTCAAGACTGTGAAAGTTAATTTTATGTGTCCGCTTGACTGGCAGTGGGGTGCTGCCTTTTATGTATTTTTATCATTTTAAACATATTTTTATAGTATCCTTCAGCTCACTGATCTCAAATATGTGGGTTACTCATTCCATTTGGTCTATTGACTCTCCCTCAGGGAGTATTTCTTCCTTATGGGTTTGCATTTTTTTACTGTGAGCATGTTTCCAGGAGGGATTTGGTCAGGGGGGCAAGTGGGAAGTAGGTAGGGGGTCCTGTGTTACAGAAGGGTTGCTGCAGAGAGATTTGGTATTAGCTTCCACAAGTTGCACTGGGTTGTTACCTATGTTCATGTTATTTCTTGGCTTGAGAATTCTGGGATTACTTGCATAAATACAGATGTGAACTCCACTCACACAAGACACAAGCTGGGACTCTGATTTCTCTAAGGTAGAGAGATGTTTTGGATCACTTCCCTGAGTAGGCAGACAAAGCGCTTCTAGTCCCATTTTACTAAGAGTGCAGCCATTTAAGGGTTCTCGGAACTAGTTTCCTGTCTTACAGGGGTCCAAGCACACACCTTCTATCCTCAAATGAAAACAGATATTTAGTCCCTAGCTACTAGTCCCATGGGTCTACTTCCAGATCTGTATCTTCCTGAGTCACTGTGGCATCAGCTCATGAAGTTACACAGCTGGCTTCACATTTCCTCATTGTTTTTGGCACCAAGAGAGTTCTCTCACTTTACTTTGAGTTTAAAATTTAAATTTGTAGTTACAGTGTTTCGTGTTGTATTTATATGTGCTGGAAGTGAGGAAAGAAGATAATATGGGGGTATTTCAGTAAGCTGTGTCACCAGAACCCAGGATAAATTATTTTTATAAATTTTCCCACATGGAGAGCATATATTATCTCGACAAAATTCTTATTCATATATTTTCATTTCCCAAATTATTTTGGTTCATTCCCTTAGGTGGAATTTCTTTGTTAAAAGTAAGTAGCAGATCCCAAATTGGGCACATGTGATACATATAATTTTATAATCTATCTTTTTGTGTGTGGCTTTTATCTTCAAATACTAGACTATTGCCATTTCCTGTATCATTAAAATTTTATCAAAAAAACAATATTTAGAACCTACATTTTATTTCACTGAAGTATCATAATTTATTTAGCAGTCCCTCTACATTAAACATGGGTATATTTTTTAGTGTTTCACATAAATAATACTATTTGATTGGTACAAAACCACAATTACTTTTGCTCCAAACTAATATCATGATTATCTTCACACTTAAAGATTCATCTACACTTTTTATTGTTTTCTTAAGACATATTCATAGCAGTGTCTTTACTGGAAGTTGCATTAACTCATTTAAGGCATTGAATGTACTACATGGAAAATGATTGTTTAAATTGTATCACTGCCAAGAACCTAACCTGCTAATGTGCTAACAGGAAGAGAATGATTAGCAATTACCCTCCAGTAAACCACAATGTCATAAGATTATTGTTTGTTTTTACTAAAAGTTGTCACATGATTACAGGTCATTAGAAGCCAGTGATAATGAAAACCCTATACGGGTTTCATAAGTGTGTTTAAATTTCACAAGCTTTGTATATTCCACCAGAAAGCCAAATGCTTGCAAATGCTTTCCCAATCTTACTTCACAAAGACTGCCCTTCATTTTCCTCCCCTCGTTTCCAAATGTCTTCAAAGACCCAAATCAAAGGCTGTTTCTTTCAGGAGCTCACCTATCCAGGAGAATAAAAGGTAAACCTCACCTCTCCTCTGTTCCCCCAGCACTTACTGTACTCTTACAACATTGAATAAAAACACTGTCTACTCTGTTTTACAGTAGTCGTGCTGACACTCAACTATATACTTTGAGGACAGGCTTTTGGTCTGATCCATCTTCACATTCCCCAAAACACCTAGAACTCTAACTCTGTCTTCAGCATAGAAAGGACTCTTCTAGTTCTTTTAGACCTTGATGCACAAATGGTAACAATCCTAACTACACAAATCAGTTTCATTAACAACTAACCAACAATATATATTTATACTATTCAAGTATAAAAAATGGCTGGGTGCAGGGGCTCATGCCTGTAATCCTAGCACTTCGGGAGGCCGAGGCGGGAGGATTGCTTGAGGCCAAGAGTGGAAGACCAACCTGGCCAACATAGCGAAACCCTGTCTCTAAAAACAATTTTTAAAAATTAAAAATTAGATTTTATTCATTTTCATTTAATTAATTTGTATAATACATATTATGTATATAATTTTCATAAATAATAATTAATTTACCTAATTTTATCCAATTTTTTGAGGAAGCGTGTCTCTTGGAATATAAATGCTACCTGGATAAAAGCCACAAAGTACTCCAGGTTGGGAGATGAAAACCTAAATAAATTGATATAATTTAAGCAGAAGTAGAATTTAGAAATTCGTTAATCTTGTTTTTGCATCCAACATTGTAACTAATGCACAATGTAACTAATGTACAATGTTAGATGCAAAAACAAGATTAACTGAATTGTACATGATGGCTGAGAATAAGCTTAATTATAATGCCAAATAGCAAAGTTAAGTGACTTTTCCACTTTTCAAATTTAGGTTTTTTCTCTTGGAATTTTTAGTTATAGTAGTAATCCTTAACTATTTAAGGAATGAATCTGACCACCAAATGACTATCTTGTGTTTTTTTCACTGTGAACAATAAGTTTATACTGGGCTGATGGGTAAATATGTGATCAAGCAAATACAGCCATATGTTAACTGTATTATTGAAATCAGGGGTTGGCAAATTTTATCTGTAAAGGGTCAAATTGTAAGTACTTTTTTTTTAATTTTTTTAATTTTTTTATTTTTTTATTTTTTTGAAAGAAAGAAAAAGAAAAGAAGAAAGAAAGAGCAAAAGAAAGAAAGAAAAAGAATGAGAGGGAGAGATAATGGGATTCTTGTTTTATTGCCCAGGCTAGAATGCAGTCTAAAAATGGGTATTAAAAACCTCTTTTATGCCAATAATTGTTCTTAACAATGGAGACAGGAAGGAATAAGAGATGAAAATAACAAACAAGCAGCCAACCAATATTTTATTTAAACCCGTGAGATGCTATGCAATTGCTGAGGAGTGATTTACTTCCAATTATGTGGTCACTTTTAAAATAGGTGTAATGTGATACTGAGAAAATTGTATGTTTTGTGGATTTGGGGTGGAGAGTTCTGTAAATATTTGTTAAGTTTATTTGTTGCAGGTCTGAGTTCAAGTCCTGGATATCCTTGTTGATTTTCTATCTCGTTGATCTATGTAATATTGACAGTGTAGTGTTAGAGTCTCCCACTATTATTGTGTGGGAGTCTAAGTCTCTTTGTAAGTCATTAAGAACTTGCCCTATGTATCTGGGTGCTCCTGTAATGGGTGCATATATATTTAGGATCGTTAGCTCTTCTTGTTGCATTGATCCTTTCACCACCATGTAATGTCCCTCTTTGTTTCTTATGGTCTTTGTTGCTTTAAAGTCTGTTTTATCAGACGAAAATTGCAGCTTCTGTGTTTTGTTTTGTTTTGTTTTGCTCTCCATTTGGTTGGTAAATCTTCCTCCGTCCCTCTGTTTTGAGTCTTTGTGTATCCTTGCATGTGAGATGGGTCTAGATACAGCATACCGATGGATTTTAGCTTTTTATCCAATTTGCCTGTCTGTGTCTTTTGATTGGGGCATTTAGTCCATTTAAATTTAGGATTAATGTTGATATATGTGAGTTTGATACTGCCATTTAATGCTAGCTGGCTGTTTTGCCCATTCGTTGATGTAGATTCTTCATTATGGTGATGCTCTTTACCTTTTGGTATGTTTTTGGAATGGCTGATACTGGTTGTTCTTTTCTATGTGTAGTGCTTCTTTCAGAAGCTCTTGTAAAGCAGGCCTGGTGGTGATGTAATCTCTGAGTACTTGCTTGTTTGCAAAAAAATTTATTTTTCCTTCACTTATGAAGCTTAGTTTGGCCGGATATGAAATTCTAGGTTGAAAGTTCTTTTCTTTAAGGATGTTGAATGTTGGCCCCCACTCTCTTCTGGCTTGTAGGGTTTCTGCTGAGAGATCTGCTGTGAGTCTGATGGGCTTCCCTTTGTGGGTAACCCGAACCTTCTCTCTGGCTGCCCTTAGCATTT
>PVKP010020910.1:0-40002 GCA_004027715.1 Plecturocebus donacophilus
CGAAGCAGCCGAGCCGGCCAAACAGCCGCGCCAGCCGAAACTGCCGCGCTGGCGACCCGTGGGGCTGCTCTGCCTGGGGATCTCCTGGTCTGGGGGTAATAAAAATCCGTCTGGAAATGCGGCGTCCACTCACCCTCTGCACCCTCACTGGGAGCTGCAGTCCTGAGCTGCTCCTATGCGGCCATCTTGGATCCTCTCTGATCTATCTTAATGCCTAGTACAAAGCTATGAATCAGGTGGTCATCTTGTTGTTAAAACTGAATTGATTTGTGGTTTATCATTTATTTTTCCAGGGTGGCTGAACTTAAGAAGTAAGTCAGAAAAAAGAAGTAACCTAGTGAGCTTAAAAACTAGGGTCTCAGGTAAGAAAAAATCTATTACATGCCTCTGGTCAATAATTTTAAACATGTGCCATTTTCCATCTGCATATTTAAGGTTCACTTTCTAGTTTCACCTTTGCTATTGTCTGGAATCCCTTGACTCCAAGAGACTTTCTGTGCTACCAGCTTGGATCATAGTGTTAACAGCTGAAACTGAAGTTCAGAGATCTTCAGCATGAACTACTCCAAAACACTGTGTGAAATTCCTCTGGGTATTTGCAGTCAACAACCATGTAGGAATGGGAGAAAATGAATGAACAGAGCCTTCCCAGCACCCTCAACAGTCATCTGTTAGCAAACGGTCCTCCACGTATAAAATTGAGATCTACAGGGGCCTATGAGTTGAGGGATGCATTTGGCTGTTCTTGCATTGCTATAAGGAAATACCAGAGACTGGGTGATGTATAGAGAAAAGATGTTTAATTTGTTCATGATTATGCAGGCTGTGTAGGAAGCACAGCTCTGGCATCAGCTTCTGGGGAGGCCTCAGAAGCTTTACAAGTATGACGGAAGGCAAAGTGGAAGCAGGTACATCATGTGTGGAATGCAGGAACAAGAGAAACAAGGTGGGGAGCTGCCACACACTTTAAAATGACCAGATCTCATGTGAACTAAAAGCAGGAACTCACTTATCACCAAGGAGATGGCCCAAGTTATCCATGACCCAAATATCTCTCACCAGGCCCCACCTCCAGCATTGCAGATGATATCTCGTGACATTTGGAAGGGACATCCAAACTATCTCAAAGGACATGCATCAGATAAGCTGCTCATATTGATACCTCTTCTCCCTCATATATTTTACCTACATAAATTTCACTATTTGTGAAAATCAATAGGTTTAAATACATTATACACTCATGAGAAGAAGGGCCTAATACTTTTTAGTTGCTTTCTATGTTCCAGAAAAAAAAATTTCTGGAAATCATCTTCTATTATTATATATCCTTTCAGTTCACTTATGCTAATACTTTAGTGAGAATGGTTCCCACCACTTATTTCACTCTCCAGCTTGCCACTGACCTTCTCAATTTCCTCCTAATCCAGCCTAGATTGCACGGTCACTATACTCACCCACTTGTGAACATCCTTAACTGTCTTGCCCCATTTGCCCTCCTTGTACTAAACTGGCAATACGTCAACACTGATTAACTTATTTCATCAATGTCTGCAAATAAATCATCGAGCATTGCTGGAGAAAATAATATATCTACACTTAATGACTCCCTTTATTTATGATTATAAATCTTAATACGTGATGATGATCATTTGTATGCCTATTAAATTAAGTTTTTCTCTCCTCAAAGCTGTCTGCTTAAAGCCTTCTGTGATGATTTCTTGTGTCAACTCAACTGGGCCACTGGATGCCCAGACATTTGGTTAAACACTGTTCTAGATGTGTCTGTGAGGGTGTTTCTGGAAGAGATTAACATTTGAATTGGTAGAGTGAGTAAAGCAGATTGCCCTCCCCAGTGTGAGAGGGCCACAGTCAATCTCTTGAAGGCCTAAATAAAACAAAAGGCTCAGTAAAGGAGAGTTTGTGCTCTCTGCCTCACTGTCTTTGACCGGGGATGTTGGTCTTCTCCCTTCAGACTCTGACTGGAACCTACTCTTTCCATTCTCCTGTGTCTCCACAGTTTGCCAAATTGTTCTGAAGCCTTCAGACTCCATAACCATGTGAACCAATTCCTTACATATTTCCTATAGAGAGAGAAATATTTCTTATATGTAGAAAATAGAGAGAGAATATATATTTAAGAATAAAGATAGAATTTAAAAAAAGAATATCTTTCTTGAATCCATTTATCTCTCCAGCCTCTGCCCCATTTCTCTGCTCCCATTGCACCAAACTTTTTTTTTTTTTTTTTTTTTTTTTTGAGATGTAGTTTTACCCTGTCACCCAGGCTGGAGTGCAGTGGCATGATCTTGGCTCACTGCAACCTCTGCCCCCTGGGTTCAAGCGATTCTTCTGCCTCAGCCTTCCAAGTAGCTGAGATTACTGGTGCCCAACACTATGCCTGGCTAATTTTTGTGTTTTTAGTGGAGACAGGGATTCACCATGCTGTTTGGGCTGATCTTGAACTCCTAACCTCAAGTGATCTGCCCACCTCGGCCTCCCAAAGTGCTGGGATTACAGGTGTGAGCCACTGTGCCTATATTCACTGTCTCCAATTTCTATCTCCTCAATCTCTTCTCAATGCACCAAATCCTATCATTCCAGAAATCAGGTCTTCAATGATCTACAATGACCTACTTTAAACACTATCTTCTCATCCTCATAGCTTAGCTCCTACTTATAAGTGAGAACATATGATATTTGGTTTTCCATTTCTGAGTTACTTTACTTAGAATAATGGCCTCTATCTCCATCCACATTGCTGCAAAGGCCATTATTTTGTTCCATTTTGTAGCTTAGTTGTACTCCATGGTGTACATATACCACATTTTCTTTATCTCAGATTTAATAATACCACACTTTCCTAATTTTCTTTCACCTTCACTGGTCACATTTTCTCAATTTTCTTTTCCTGGCTTCCCCTGTTCTGTCAGATATAAATCTAGATATCTAGTAATCACCAAGGCCTTGTCCTTGATTCTCTCTTCTCTACCTACAATCTCTCAAATAATCCCATCTTTTTTCCAGTATCATCTATATGTTAATAAAACTCAATTTATATCCCAAGTTAATTTGTATCCTAAGACCTCTCTGAGTTCTAAACTCCTAGATCCAACTACTTCCTTGTTAGATCATTTGATATATCCAACTGCCTCCTTGACATATCACAGTTGGCATCTCTAACTTAACAGGGGCCAAGCAAACCTATTGGTTTTCCCAACAGGCACATATATACATATTCCATCATTACTGGCTTGCCTCTGCTTAAATCCTTCCTGTGGCTTCTCATTATACTTAAAGTCAAAACTTCTCACTATGGCTTACGAATCCCTACATGATCTCATTCCTGCCTCCCTTTTGATGTCATTTCTTCCCAATATTCACCGTGGTTACTGTATAATTGCCTCACTAATATTCTGCTTGTACCCTAAAATCAGGTTTATGCCCGTATAATGATTTTCTTTTTTGAGACCAAGTCTCACTCTGTTGCTCAGGCTGGAGTGCACTGGCATGATCTCGGCTCACCGCAACCTCCACCTCCTGAGTTCAAGCAGTTCTCCTTCCTCAGCCTCCTGAGTAGCTGGGATTACAGGCGTGTGCCACCTGGCTAATTTTGTATTTTTAGTAGAGACGGGATTTCACCATGTTTGCCAGGCTGGTCTTGAACTCCTGACCTCAGGTGATCCACCCATCTTAGCCTCCCAAAGTGCTGGGATTACAGGTATTAGCCACTGCGCCCGGCCCCAGTATTCTTACATTTGTTATTTTATCTGCCTAGAAGGACTTCTCTCAAATCTTTACAAGGCTGCCTTCTGTTGTCATTAAATGCTACCTCCTCAGGAAAGGAGCTAAAGCTGCTAGTATACAAACACACATACACATAAACACACATACACAAATACACCCTCTCCTCATTAACCTCCTTCATAGTACTTGTCAGGATTTGAATTTATCTTCTTTTTTTTTTTTTTTTTTGCCTACAGCTCCCTGTATTCCCAGGTGGTCTCCCATCCAAGTACTAACCAGGCCCAACCCTGCTTAGCTTCTGAGATCAGATGAGATCGGGCTCAGGGTTGTATGGCCATAGACTGAATTTATCTTCTTTATGTGTATGTGTTTATTGTCTCTCAGCAACTAGAAGCTAAGTTCCTTGAAGCCAGGAATATGTTTCTTAAACATTGTTGTATTCCCAGGGTCCAGAATACTGCCTAGCATCTAAATATCACAAAAATACAATTTATTTGACTGGTCACAGGAAAAAAACTATGTCTGCTTCAAAATAAAATGATCCGTTGCCATAAGGTAGTAAGATTAAAAACTATAGTGATTTTAGGTAATTAGCCAAGAGAAATCTGGGACAGTGGATAGAGAAGAAAAGAGTAATTAAGTCATTACAGATAACTAGTATTGTTATACAGATAACTAGATAAGGTTGTAAACAAAAAATATACTTCAGAGATATACTGAACCAAATAAAGCAACATACCATGTTATTAAACTTAGAATCTTATAGGAGACTGGTGAGTAAAAAAAATACGTTCCCGAACATGGAGCTATTGAAAAGTTCTACAGGTAATAAGGGATCATTAGGAAAAGAAATACACCGAAGTTCATTTGGAAATATAACCATAGAAATATCAAAGTCATCCTTGGAGCATAGTTCTAAAAGAAATCATAATTTTAAGATATATTAGTAAAAACGTAACTTAGCTTAAAGTTGCTTTTCAGTTTACTACTCACCTATCTTAAGAAATCTTTAACTTTCTTCCTTCCTAAAATATAATTAACGTGGAAGTCCCTTGGGAATCTCTGAAAAGAAGAAAGTTAACTTGACTTTAGTATTTGAACTGCAAAGTCGTGATCAATTAATTTATTAATAATCAGAAAATCTAGCAGGGGTTTCCTGAATAAAATGAAAAGTAGAAATAACCAGCTGGACAATTTTAAGAACCATCTCTCAGCTTTATAAACTAATCCTCCTCTAATGGCCCTTTTTAATGTAATTTATAGTTTCATCATTACCCTTTTTGTATTAGTAATTATTTCTAAAATACCAAAGAACCATCTTTTTTTCAAGGTCCTTCCCTCTGCCTGATTTACAACCCAGCTCAAGTTGGACTCTGTCTTTCTGAGGTTTGACATTTCAAAATATTTATTGCTCTTTTACATTAATGCCTTTCCCATGAATCTGAAGGTGACCGTTATTTCTTTCATTGTGTTGTAATTAAATGGATCAACTATTGCTTTATTATTTCCACTATTTGTCTGCACAGCACATTAAAAATTTCAGATTAGAAAGTGATATTGAGCATTGTGTGAACTACAACAAACAAATATTTCCGAAAATATGGGGTCCTCTTGATGCATCAGTAAAGGAGCTGTTCCAAGCGAAAGCACAAAATCTTTAATATTTTATTGATCAGATCTAAACCTTCTGCCCAAAGTGGCAATTAAATTTCAATTAAACTGACTGAAAGCATCATATTAAATTTCAGCACTTTACGAGCTATCAGATAATGCTGCAGGACAAATCTTTAGTATGATCACACTCTTTTCAAATTATATTATCCTGTTCATTCACAATAAAAGTGACAGTTTTAGGTATACTTTCAATATTTCTTGAATATAAACCCTCTAATGAACACATTTTATTGCCTTTAAATCAATTATTATTGGATATTTTAATAAAGTGAATTGAGCACTTTGTTTTACACACTGCTTAGAAGTTATTATATTTTGCAGTCTGCACAGCAAAGAACTGAATCAGAGAGAAGAGAGAGAGAGAAATGGCCAAATATGTGACAGTGTAGAAGAAATGGATTGAGCCATTTATAAGGAGGAAGGCTTCCTGTCTCACTCTATAACATTTAATGATACATGCTAATTAGTATATGATTAATGTTTTTTCTCTTCTTTAAATTTAGTCCAAGTTGTATAAGTACCTTCTACAATAGGAAAATGTTAGAAATCTCAAAATTATGACATGAATATAGTCTTATTTATACTTTATTATGGAAATTGGGAACTTTAGGTTTGTATTTGTTTCTCTCCCTTGCCCTTTGAATTTGTGATTTATGATATTACAGCTCAGATTTTCAGAGCACAGTCCATGTTAAATGTTGATCAAGATTGTGCCCATCTGAATGATATAAGCAGAATCCTGATGCAGTTGATTCTTCACTTTGGCCACCCTTGTAATTAACGCAAACTCCAGACTTAAGCATACAGTGGAGGTGGTCAGTATTGATTGCCAAGATGGCCAAATGAGTGCTTTAGCTCTGTGCAGTCCAGATCACTTAGCACATATGTGCCATACCACTTCATACAAAGCTCAGTGTACTGGTCCCATTTCACGAACATATATATACAAACTGGACAAACATGGCATAGAAGCACACTCAGAAAGAGATTAGGTAAAAGAGTGCCCTCCACTTTGAAAGAACTCAACTACATATGAGGATTTGGCCCTGATTTGTGAATATAGAGATACTTTTACTGCGGAAGTAGAAATGATGCTGGAATAACCTCAGTGTATCCACTGGAGTGTATTAAATTAAAACTTAGACAAAAATCATAATTTCTTATTGAAATGATTCAATTAGATTACGGTCCCTGAGTTTGAATAATTAGGTCTCAAGGCAACACGAGACTCTAACAAATAATTAAAACAATCCCTCTGTAGCTGGATTACAGGACCAACAGCAAGGCCATTCATGGAGGTGGCGTCAATTTGTAAGGAATGCTAGAAGACCATTTCAATAAATGTGGGACCTGTTAACTGGCTTTTGTACAAAATCTATATGGTGAGTAAACTACAAATTGCCCACCTCCTTCTGAAGTAGACAGTGCTGCCAAGTCACAGGTTTAAAAATTCTTATTTCTAGCACCATTCTTTCTGCTGAGCATGGTCTTCATCAGCTGAAATTAGGCAGATACAATCAACTATTCACTGTTTACCTGGAATGAATGGCATAGTATCTGCTTCCCAACAAAAACGTGTGGTTTAAAAATAAAAAGGAAGATAATACAAGTAATTTAAAAATGGGAAATGCTTTGCCTGCCTATTTCAGAATATTGATTGTACTGCCACCAGTTGAAGTGAATTAAGGCCACGGTCTCTCTATAGAACTTTTATTAAGACAAAATCAGTTTCTCCTGAGCTCAGACTGTGAAAGAAGCCAAAGAAATGTTGTGCCAAGAGCCCACTTATGTCATTCCTCATAGACCACACCTATAGGAATGGGAACTATTAGAGACACATTCTAAATTGTAATAATTCTCACTATGAACAAATCTCTATACATATAATTGTGCAACTTCAGTCTACTTGGTCTCTGCTTTTAGCTAAGCAGAGACAGTTAACAACAGACAAGCCTAAAAATGTTTATTATCGCATGTCAGCGACTTGTTTTCCACACTGGCAAAGTAGTGGTGTAATAGATGAAGGGTGTGACCTGTTTGAACTTTTTAAAATAATAAGCATAGCAGAAAAATATTTCCCAATAAGGGTTAAACCCTTCAAATTGGAAGGCCTGGGAGCCTGCCCACCCAGACGTTCTCAGGTGAAGCTGACCAGTCCTTACCTCTGCTGCCCTCAGGCCCTCGATGCAATCTCTCTCCTGGTTCTCTTGAAAGCACTGAGCCAGCCACAGAAGTGAAAGAACACACTAGAAATTCTACTTATATTGATTTGTACCTAAAAATTCGTGGAAATGAATCTTTATTAATACTTAATATATGGTTCGACACTAAGAACCTCACTCAAACCAAACTCCCTCTTGAGCTCTGTGTCCCAGCTCAAGGGAGGCAGAGCAAACTGTGGCCTCCACAGGGCAGGCGGGACCACCTGCTCTCGTTTGCACTCAGCCTCTCCCAGCACATAATCGTTTGCACCTGCCCAGTTAGACAGGCTTCCAGATAGCACTATCTAGTTCTGGCTAAGCTAACCCTTACAACATGACCCTGTGGTTTTAAAAGGAAAACTGTGGTATGAAGATATATGACCAATGCAAGCACAGGCAAGCACTTCCCTTATTCCTAATCGAGGGCTTCATCATTCACACAGTTGAATATAAATTCAGGCAAAAAGGCTTAAAATTTTCAAGATGATTATTGGAAATATAAACTAACATCTACAATTGCTAATAACAACCTTCACTCTACTCATGCAACAAGAATTCTTGAGCACCTACTACAGGCCAAGCAGCATTCCAGGCCCAGGACGTATGACAGTGACAAAATGACAGGTCGCTGGTCTCATGAAAAAGAGAGGAAAGAGCCATGATAAGCTAAACAAGTACACTACATAGGGCACTCAAAAGGAATAGGAGAAAAATAAAGCAGGAAAGAGAGATGGGTAATGACAGGGAAGGGTTTATAATTTTAAATGAGATGGTTAGGGAAGGCCTCACTGAAATGATATGTGATAAGAATGATGAGCAGCAGAACGTATCAAAACCAACCATCATCTATATAAAAACAAACATCTGCAATTTGAAATTGCAGGCATCAGTGTGTTTAAAAAATAAAATGCTGTTTTAAAATTTCTAAGGACACATTTCAAAAGTCATTCTTTTTTAATATGTATAAAATTCTTTATTATTATTATTATTATACTTTAAGTTCTGGGGTACATGTGCAGAATGTGCAGGTTTGTTACATAGATATACATGTTCCATGGTGGTTTGCTGCACACATCAATTCATCATCTACATTAGGTGTTTCTCCTAATGCTCTCCCTCCCCTAGCTCCCCACCCCCTGACAGGCCCCAGTGTGTGATGTTCCCCTCCCTGTGTCCATGTGTTCTCATTGTTCAACTGCCACTTATGAGTGAGAACACGTGGTGTTTGGTTTTCTGTTCCTGTGTTAGTTTGCTGAGAATGTTGTTTCTGGCACCAAAACAGCATGGCACTGGTACCAAAACAGTTACATAGACCAATGGAACAGAACAGAGGCCTCAGAAATAACACTACACATCTACAACCATCTGATCTTTGACAAACCTGACAAAAACAAGCAATGGGGAAAGGATCCCCTATTTAATACATGGTTTTGGGGAAAATGGCTAGCCATATGCAGAAAGCTGAAACTGGACCCCTTCCTTACATCTTATGCAAAAATTAACTCAAGATGGATTAAAGACTTAAACATAAGACCTAAAACCATAAAAACCCTAGAAGAAAACCTAGGCAATACTGTTCAGAACATAGGCATCGGCAAAGGCTTCATGACTGAAACACTGAAAGCAATGGCAACAAAAGCCAAAATTGACAAATGGGGTCTAATTAAACTAAAGAGCTTCTGCACAGCAATAGAAACTATCATCAGAGTGAACAGGCAACCTAAAGAATGGGAGAAAAATTTTGCAATCTATCCATCTGACAAAGAGCTCATTATTTTACATATTAATTTTGTGTATTGTTTAAAAATAAACATAATATATTAGCACAACGGAACCAGTATAATGTTTATAAATAAAGAAGAAAATGCTCATGTATTTGAGATGAGTTCAAAACTATTTACTTGTATGATGGGAGTCTCCTCTATTTACAATAAACTAATTTTTATGAAATGACACTTTGATCACCCCTTGCTTGTCTAAAGCCTTGTCATAGTTTCTGAGTGCCATAAAGGATAGATCCAGAACTTTAACTTGGTTCTACATGACCCAGCCACTCTCTTCTCTTCCTCTCACCCTCATTTCAGACAGACTGAACTTCTCCCAGTTTCTAGAGTAGGCCATGTTTCTTCTCACCTCCTGGCCTTCACATCCCTTAATCTGTCACTTGAAAATACTCTTTTAAGGACCACTCTCACTCTGAGAACCTTCCCACTTTTCACCTGCTCAGCTGCTCCTTGTCCTTCATGTTGTGGGTTGCTTCAGAAGTCATTTCCTCCTGGTGGCCTTCTTAGACTAACCAAGTCCAGGTTAGTTGCCCTCATTGGAATTCAACTTCCCTGTGAGCAATACGAGGGCATGGACTTATCCTGGGTCTTGGTTGTAGTCCTAGAACCAAATCAGTGCCAGGCACATAAGAGGCATTTCATACATAAGTAAATAAATAAACAAATGGATAGAGCTACAGCATATTTAAGTATTGATACCAATTCCATGTGTTTGCAATGCTTGTAGAGTTCAGGGTTCCACTGATTGTGCTCTTATGACAGTTTCTCTCTGCATATATTTATAGCAGGATGTTTTACCCAGGGTTTTAATTATTTTCATCTTCGATAGTGTAAACACTGATAGAATTTGACAAGCTTATAGTGCATCAGATTGTGCCTGACACATAGTGAACACTCCAAAAATATTTATTAAAATATTAATCACATGAATTTCTTTGAGAATGTAAGCTACAGTACACACCAAAAATATTTATTAAAATATGTATCACATGAATTTCTTTGAGAAAGTAAGATACAGTCCTCAATTAGGACAGATCTGTGTTCTTAAACGATCAGTTTTCATAAAGCATAATGTCTAGCACATAAGCTCTGTAATTATATTTTGGACTGCTGTAATGATATTTTGGACTACTATTTGCCAATATATGAAACTGTCACTTACATGTGATACATTTTCAGGATTGTCTGTTGTTAACTGCTCTCCTCATGCAAATTTACAAAGTTGAAATAATCGTTTTTTTACATCTTTTATTTATTTTATAATCGCACCATAAATACTAGAGATGAGATTATTGTAAAGTAATAATAATGTACTATGTCTATATAATATATTTCATATGTATAGTGAGTATGTTTGTGGCTGAGAAAGGTATGTACCTAGACATGTCTTCCCCAGGTAACCAAAGGCTGGCCTTACCTTACTGATACCTGGAGGAAAAAGTCTATCTGAGATTTCACAAAATCTTCTTTACAATGCTCACCTGGGAGATACATATGAGATTAAATGTGACTATAAGGAACTAGACCTTCCTCCTCATGAAAGACTGATCATATTCTTCCTGTTGACAATTTTGTAGGTCTTTCCTTTTCCAAGTTACACCAACCCCCGGTTTCTAAAACCCTGGTAAAGCAAAATGGCATGATGAAAGGAAAATGTTAAGTGCAGTCATACCTGGACTAATTCTTGCAGTAGTCAGACTACATTCTTTTCACGGAATACTCTTGATTTTTTTTTTCACTTTTTTTAAAAAGTGTAATAAAAGAAAAAATATTTTTTCTAAAATATTAATTTTTGATGGATAATGAGAGGAAACCCCTAGCTTTAACCAAGAAAAAAATAAAAATCAATAAGTATATATATAGAAGGAGATGCTGTGCGTTTACAAGAACCTGCTCTTGCATTTAAGCAAAATCAGTCCACAAGCTGTGTTGTGTTGATAAAGTGCACAGTATTTGAGAGCATTTTTTTCCATGATTCACTGTGTTTGGTTTACTTTCAGCTATAAATACCTTTTTCATATAATTCTGCCTTTCCTTCTAAGGCATACCTATGTAAGCAATCTTGACAAACTGATCAAGCCAAGCTGCTAATAAATTTATTTGATAGCTATTTTTTTTAAGTATCCTGTACCTCCTAAATATATAAATTCCCAAATGTAATAAAAGACTAATTTTTATTGCATTTTAATGGAGTGATTTGGCAACTTTTTATGCCTGTATTTTGTTTAACTATGGTGAAAGCCTTCAGAGTAAGCTTCACGTAAAGACACAAGTAGGTGGGGAAAAGATGGAAGGAAATGGAGATGGAAGGTAAAAGAGCTTGCTATGCTCAGAAAGTGCTTTGCATTTCATTGAGTCTTACAATTCATTCTCAAGTATAGTAGCTCTGTTGTGTGAGCAAATCTCTTTGCCTAGACCATAATAATTGAACTTTTACAGATTTCTCAAGTACATCGAAACTGCTGCTAAATCAGAAAGGGTGAACTGAAACCTGCTCCACTATACTGCACTCACTCATCTCCAATGCTATGCTGGATTTATTTTTGACACGAAGAAAAGAACCATGAATTTTTGTCAACTGCAGCATGCGAATTTACATTTGTTCTATAAAATGCACTGAAAGGACCAGCCTGCTCTTTGAGTATGGGAAATGTAATCTATCCAACTCTCAATAAACTTGAGAATATATATCTGGTTAAACCCATCGAAAATGAGATGCAGTCCTGGCAATATGGTGGGCTCAGAAAGGCTGGCAATAAAAGTAGATATACAGTATCTGACATCAGATTGTTTCAAGCTTAATTTCAGTAAAGTAATAATGTCAGGAAAAGAAACGCTCTGTGATGCACAGATTGATACCATTAGATAGAAACTATGCAATGCCTTATGAACACAACCATTTTTGACTTGATATTATATGTAAAGAATAGAGCAATATTCAATGTGCCAGCACCAGATTTGCAGTTATAAAAGTTGACCAGGATAGTGGCCAGGGAGAGAGATAAAATATGGCAAAATATATTCCTCTGTAAACAAAATCAAATGGGATTATGCTACTCTAAAATATGTTCTGTGTAAATGCCCTCCACAATTTGCCCTGGGTAGTGAGTAATTGCCTACATTCAATGAGAAGGAGCCTCCAAACACAGAATATTAAACAAATAATGCATATGTATCATAGTCAAGCTAAACAATAACACCTCGGTGGTACTTCTAGCCACAACGGCAGAGGCGAATGAAATAATTGGCGAAAGGCGATGGCTATCTTGAGAAACCCAAGCAATGAAAGCCCAGTTCCATTTATTTTTCTCTTAAATTGCTTTTTCCAGTCAATAAATAATCACATAATCACATCCTACTTGCAGGAGAACATACGTGGTTGCCACCCTTAGCAGGTTTCATTTGTGGACTCACACCTCTCTGTTCAGGATTCCAAGTGTCAGGTCTGCCTTGGGCTTTCATCTTCACAAGTGTCAAGTGTGTTCTGTCTTCAAAAACAATGGTGTTTCTAGTTTTACTTGTCCTGTATGAATCACTCTCTGCTCTGCTTTCTCGTTTGGAGAAGACATTATAGCAAGTTCAGGTGCCCATCGGGTCTGTAAGAAATTAAGTGAGGCATACTCACAAGGGCAAAAGCACACGTAGAAACAGACACTCCGCTCCCCCCTCCACAAACACACACGCACACGTTTTCTACCCAAATACAGCAAGATGCCCTAACAAAGAGATTACTTGGACATACACCTTTAAAAGCCAAGACGACAAGTAAATAACCCACAGAGAATTATCCCTTTTAATTTTGGAAAATGTTATGGCAAGCTTAAATCAATAGCTAACGCCACAATTAAAAAAATTATTTCTAAATCCATTCAGTTAAATATTAAGTGTGCTCCCTATTATGCTGTGAAACGAATAAAAGAGAGACAGATTACATTTTTTTCTTTCATCTCCAAAATAATGAAAAGAGTACTGACAAATCAATATTGTTGCTATTAATAGTTGCCTCCGTCAGCCATTTTGGGGGAGACGTTATGCTTTTCTCGATTTGTGCACCACGAGTCTGTTCTCCGTCCTTCCCTTTCGCTTTAATCTTGTTTGAATGTACAGCTCACTCGTCCTTATTTTATTGACTCAATCACAGGCGCACTGTCACTTTTTATAAAATGGTCACTGCAGAATCACATCAAGCAAATTTTTGATTCTGCAGTCAGTAATTTAGTGCCTTTATGGAATTGCAATTTCAGGGCTCACTGCTTGTTTTTCTAAAATGTACTTTAGGAATTAGTTACTCCAGCCACAAATCAGTTGAATTTATGCACAGTTGTAATACAGTTTATGGCCTCATGGTACATTGCTTCAAAAACAGCAGATGTGAAATTATGATAAATATAATGAGTGTTTTTTTGCCTGATCTAGTGGAGTAGAGAAGGATCTGGAGCGTGTTTACCTATCCCATACAGTACATTTAATGTCTTAGTCAGGAGCCCTGACAATGGCTGATTAATGTCCTCATCTCCTTTATTAAAGATAAGAGTAGCACTGCAGTCAGGAGATAGAAAGCACACCATAAATCTTCGTAAAATGAGCAGTCAAATAATCACTCATCAGAAATAAAATCTACATACATTAACACTAACACTCAGCCTTCCACGCACACTCCCATAAAAAGCAAAAAGAGATGGCGGTCCTGAAGTTTTAATTTGAACTAGTTCTTTAAGTTGAATATTACCAACCCTGTAACCTGGATGCAAAAGCTGGCATTTAAAAGCACATGTGAAAGGAGCAGATGCCTCATCATTACATTAAGAGCATGAAGCAGGCAACAATTAAGCGATTCACTGGAAAGACATAATGCTGATCTATGCTAGCAATTAATCACAGAATACATTAGACAATGATGGGTGACCTACAAATTTTTGACAAAATAATTTTTCATCATGTTGGCGATTTCTTAGCCTAATATGCCTGCAAGGCACAGAGTCAAAACCTGTCATTTATTCCATCTCTCCTTGACAGGCGGCAACCTGTCTTCCAGACAAAATGAACATTATCTGTGCTCACTAGACATTTAGTGCAGGGCTTAGCTTATGACTAATGATAATCGGCAGACAGAAATGTTGGAGTCTGAAATAATGTTCTCTTTGTTAAAGAAATTTCTTGAGGTAGAATTTTTTTTCCCGAAAGATGTATAAAGATAAAACCTGGTTTTTATCTGGGTTTTAATGCAACGCGAAGAACCAATATTTCCCTTCTACCAAAATAAACAGAAGGATGTAACAATTTTTTAAATTAACATCACATTTGAATACCGACTCTTGCCTGAAAATTTCTTATGTGGTTAGGAACGGAGATACAAAGGAAAGCTCAGGAGATAGAGTCTTAAACAAGAAAATATAGGCAAGCTGTTTCGTGTTCCAGGTTTTATTCTGAATGTGGTGGAAATAAGTTTGAAACATCATGGTGCATGTGCTGCAGAATATAAATAAATGAAGACAGTGTTGCAAAATGGACTCCCACCACTCCTATTTCTCTTGATTTCCATTCATCACTGGGTACTTCAAAGCCTGAGACAACATAAGTATATTTGGGGAAGGCAATTTTGAGCAAGAGAAATGCATAAAATTGCAAATGTATTAAATTGATTTAAAATTCCACAAGCAAGTATTTTATCTATTTACAATTAATATAATTATTTTATATGCTTTGGATGAAGAGAAATAGATTTTTTTTAGTTATTTTTCTTGTGCATTACATATGCAAAATGCCATCTCAGAGGTAGATTTTTCTTTGGATTCAGGCACCAAATTCCTATTAGCCTTAATGGTACTTACACATGCACACTGATGGTGAATATACCCTCTAGGCTGGAAATTTAAAAGAACAAATGGCAAGGACATCAAAATAGTAAAGTCTAATTTAGATGATCCATAAGCCTGCACAGTTACGTTCCTGAGAAGGCAAACAAATGTTATGCCTTATGATGTTTCCAATTGTTTTGATAGCCCTGTAAATACATCCTCTAGACTCATTAGTTAAAGGGAAAGTCTGTTTTTATCAAGCAATGCAATTTTTGACCACGTGTTTGGTTTGAATTTTATTTTTTTCTATTTTGCATAATGTATTATTGCAAGTTCATATAATGCAGTTGGTCACTTCAATCACAACTTCTTGCTGTATACCTATCAAATAGCATGTATGTCATTCTTTTCCCGAAGATAAAATAGAGAAGGAAAACTCCAAAGGTTTTTGACCCCAAATCATGGTTATTTTATTAGATTTTCTCCAAATTCCTTCTAGAAAGAATCTGATTGTTGCATAATCCAAAGAAGTACATGTTATTCTCATAAGATGACAGCTGAAGTCCCATAAACCAGTGAATTTATCAGTTTACAAAGCCAGATCAATAGTCATCTACCTGGCAAAGGAGGGCCTGTTCCATTATTGTTCAAAGTAATTCAGTGAAGGATATTGAGAAAACCACCCTTTCCTTTCTAAACATAGCCAGGGCTTCCAGTTCAAGGATCTGGGTACTCTGATGATGAAAGTCAATATTTAAAGGTCTGTCTAATATCAGGATACCAAACAACTTTAACCTTTAGTGATCACAAATCCCTTATTTTCCGGGCTTTCATTTTATCTTTTGAAAAATAAAGATGAGAGCATGATCACCCTTTTTTTGGTCACTGAGCCTCATCTCTGTCATGTATATTGATCATCAGCACCAAGCAGCTTCTCAATGAGGGCCAGGAGAACCTGAGCGTTGTAACAAGTCTCCTCCAGCAGGTTACATTGCTGGGATCCAAATGGCTGGAATTGCCTCCCTGCCAAGGGAAAGTAGTTCTGTGTGTGTTATTCCCACCTCCATGTAGAAAATCTCCAGAAAATCCTTTGCATTATTCAAAACTGAAGTTTTACCTCAACAAAAATATGAATGAGAGAGAGGAACCTGTACAGTCAAATGACCATTTGGTGCTGATCACCCATTAAATGTCACAAAAGAGTAAATTAAATTTGATAACAATATAAATTAGTATATTAAAATCTATAAGGCAGACAACTAGCTTAGAACTAAGAAAATAAAGCTCTGTGCCTCTTATTCTAATTCTGGAAATAGCAAACTTTAGAGCTTTTCTTCACCTCCACTTATTCTCTTTTAGCTATTGTTAGATCTCCCTCTTTCCCTTATGTGCCCCTTCTCCCTCTATGCCAGCCAACACACTCATCATACACTCTTTCTGTGTAGGTAAAATGGAGACAGAAGAAGGATCAAACAATGATTTGAACATCTGGCAGATGCATCATAATTACAGCAGAATTGCTTGGCAGATAGGGCTGAAGACACACAGAAGAAAACAACTCTTGGTTGAATTTTTGTGAGCATGGAAATGATGACACAGCACAGAGTAGCTGTGACTTTGTTTCTGTTTTTAAATCCACACTTTGCTGATTCAAGAATTTCTTTAAGATGATACTTTAGATTTTCCATGTCCTCCTGAAGTAGGAAAACACTGACTAGAAGGTCAAAGTCATAATATCACTGTATGTTTGAACTGAGGGGACATTCTAGCTGTAATGGCTGTGTTTTCTCTTGCCTTCCTTCAATGAGTGAAACTTACCCTTAGTAAGACCTTCTTCTCATATGAATACAAAAAGTTAATAATATTAATAATAGTTATTATCAATTTAGCATTTATAAAATACCAAACATTGGAATATAATCTTTACCTTCGTGTCATTTAAATTCATTCAAAGTATTATCAACCCATTTTAGAGATGAAGTAATCAAGACAGAGTTAAGAAACCGCCACAAGAACAAAGGACTACTTGGTTCTGAATGATTCTAGAGGCTGCCCTCCTAACCTTTATGGAATACCACCTCCTTCAAGTATATACACATATTTAGTCTTGCAGAATAAGCTGATTCCACACAGGCATCATCTTCACTTTCTCACCTCCTGTTCTATTCCCTCTCTTTCAATAGTCAGTTTTATCCCTGTTTAACATTTCTGGTTGTCTGGGCTATTTCTCATATGACTTAACTTCTATTGCCTCCTCTCTTTCCCCTGAGTATTCTCGTAAAATCTGGCACTCAGAACAAAATATAACAATTTTTAAGAGGTCTGGCCACTTTTCCTGCAAGCTATACTTCTACTTACATGGACTGAGATGAAATGGCCTTTGATCTTAGGTCATATTTTGGAAGTGCTAAGTCATATCACTCAGTTGACACACAAACATTGCAATCCAAAAATGGTGCCAACTACCCGTGATGTGACTATGACACATCTCTCCCTGGATTTCCACTGGGTCTCATCATCGATGGGATGTGGAAGCTTCACTAAGCCTCAGTTTCTTTATCTGTAAGAGGAGCTAATTGGTTTCTTTTCAAGACCTACTCCATCTAATATATTAGCTGCTTTGTCTATGTGTGTGCCTATAAATTCTCTTTTGCGTACCAAAATTGAGGATGGGGTAAGGAGACAGTGGATAGGGCTGACAAAAAGCAGAAAATTAAGGAAAAAGCAAAAGCTCACTTTAAGAAGAGATTTACTGGCCAGGTGTGGTGGCGTGCACCTGTAGTCCCAGCTACTCGAGAGGCTGAGACAGGAGGATCACTTGAGCTCGGGACTGTGAGGCTGCAGTGAGCCTCAAAGGCATCACTGTGCTCCAGCCTAGCAACCTGGGCAACAAGGCAAGATTCCATGTCTAAAAAAAAAAAAAAAAGAAGAGATTTATTTACATTCAGGACATATTTTATGTATGATGTGAGGAGCGTTGTAAACCTTTTAGAGTATAAGCCTCTAAGAGTCAGGTACTATCTATCAGACAAAATTTGGCATGCTCCTAGATTCAACAGAAGAAGCAATAACCTTTTTAAAAGTCCTTCTAATAAACAGGATTTATAATTTAAAAAAAATTAACTAGGATCAAGTTCTTTGAACTTAGATTCTAGCCAATTGTTCTGGATATCACTAGAATCAAGTACGTTTTCAGATCTCTGAATGAAGCAGCATTTTTAGCAGAGTATCTCCAACTTACTCA
The DNA here is from genome assembly GCA_004027715.1 of Plecturocebus donacophilus. Lineage (NCBI taxonomy): Eukaryota > Metazoa > Chordata > Mammalia > Primates > Pitheciidae > Plecturocebus > Plecturocebus donacophilus. Next base: position 18,446 of record PVKP010020910.1, read on the forward strand.
CTTTACTCCTTCCCCGAGTAGAGAATTAAGAGAAATATTTTTTACATTATTTTGATGTTTTCAGTGCTGACTGTGTTTCATCATTTTTTATGAGAGGATGGATTACCATAGGAGAAGGAAAACTGTAGACAAGATCCTCTCTTCTGAAAGCTTCAGTGATTGTTGCAGACTTCCAGGAACGAACAGCCCATGTGTCTTGCTTCATTACCTGAAAGATACCCAACTTTATTTCTGAAAGTTCCAGGAGTAGATGTTTTTGTTCTGCCTAAATCCAAAAAGGGAAAAAGGAACTGTAAATCAGTTATTCTCATGTTTCAGTTACCTTAATTACTTATTTCATAACAACTACCTGTAGAAGTTTCCTATCAGCATTACTTTTGCCCCAGTTTCTCTTTTCTTTAAAAGAATGTGGTAAATTTGGTTATTTTGGTAATTAAAGAAAACTGATGTTAAATTGTAAGATAACATAGGTAAAACTTTAACTGATAAAAGATATCAAAGGCAAGCTAATATAAAACCTTATTTAATCCAATATTCCAATGATGGGGGAAGCCTTATCATTGATATACAAGTAACATGTAAAAGAAGTCCTCAAAATCAGAATCCAGACTTCTGGTTTTTGTAGTTGGGAAAAGAAAACCACAAATACTTAAGCACTTTCTATCTGGGTTCCCTCAGACAAACCGACAATGATTTTCATTTTGCCAAAGCCAAGGATAACTCAGCAGCATTTGCCATAGTTAACAATTCTCATCTTTCTGGCTTTCAGATCCCAATTGTCAATTTTGGCTTTTGTTGCTATTGCTTTTGGTGTTTTAGTCATGAAGTCTTTGCCCATGCCTATGTACTGAATGGTATTGCCTAGGTTTTCTCCTAGGGTTCTTATGGTGTTAGGTGTTATGTTTAAGTCTTTAATCCATCTTAAGATATTTTTGCATAAGGTGTCAGGAAGCCGTCCAGTTTCAGTTTTCTGCACATGGCTAGCCAGTTTTCCCAACACCATTTATTAAACAGAAAATCCTTTCCCCATTGCTTGTTTTTGTCAGGTTTGTCAAAGATCAGATGGTTGTAGATGTGTGGCATTGTCTCTGAGGCCTCTGTTCTGTTGCACTGGTCTGTATATCTGTTTTGGTACCGGTACCATGCAGTAGCTTTGTAATATAGCTTGAAATCAAGTAGTGTGATGCCTCCAGCTTTGTTCTTTTTGCTTAGGATTGTCTTGGCTATGTGGGCTCTTTTTTGGTTCCATATGAGATTTAAATTAGTTTTTTCTAATTCTGTGAAGAAAGTCAATAATAGCTTGATGGGGACAGCACTGAATCTTCAAATTACTTTAGGCAGTATGACCATTTTCACAATATTGATTCTTCCTGTCGATGAGCATGAAATGTTTTTCCATTTATGTCCTCTCTTATTTCCTTGATCAGTGGTTTGTAGTTCTTTTTGAAGAGGTCCTTTACATCCCTTGTAAGTTGTATTTCTAGGTATTTTATTCTCTTTTTAGCAATTTTGCATGGGAGTTCACTCTTGATTTGGCTCTTGGTTTGTCTATTATTGGTGTATAGGAATGCTTGTGATTTTTGCACATTGATTTTGTATCCTGAGACTTTGCTGAAGTTGCTTATCAGCTTAAGGAGATTTTGGGCTGAGACAATGGGGTTTTCTAAGTATATAATCATGTCATCTACAAACAGAGACAATTTGACTTCCTCTCTTCCCATTTGAGTACCCTTTATTTCTTTCTCTTGCTCTGGCCAGAGCTTCCAATACTATGTTGAATAGGAGTGGTGAGAGAGACCATCCTTGTCTAGTGCCAGTTTTCAAAGGGAATGCTTCCAGCTTTGCCCATTCAGTATGATATTGGCCGTGGGTTTGTCATAGATAGTTCTTATTATTTTGAGATACATTCCATCAATACCCAGTTTATTGAAAGTTTTTAGTGTGAAGGGGTATTGAATTTTATCAAAGGCCTTTTCTGCATCTAGTGAAACAATCATGTAGTTTTCATCATTAGTTCTGTTTATGTGATGAATTATGTTTATTGCTTTGCATGTGGTGAACCAGCCTTGCAACCCAGGGATGAAGCCGACTTGATTGTGGTGGATAAGCTTTTTGATATGCTGCTGGATTCAGTCTGCCAGTATTTTATTGAGGACTTTCGCACGGATGTGTTCATCAGGAATATTGGCCTGAAATTTTCTTTTTTTGTTGTGTCTCTTCCAGGTTTTGGTCTCAAGAGGATGCTGGCCTCATAAAATGAGTTAGGGAGGAGTCTCTCTTTTTCTATTGTTTGGAACAGTTTCAGAAGAAATGGTACCAGCTCCTCTTTGCACCTCTGGTAGAATTTGGCTGTGAATCCTCTGGACCTGGGCTTGTTTTGGTTCATTCATTTCTTTTCTCTCTATCCATGCTTTAGCCTCTTTGAATTCACTCAGCTCAGTCACGTGGTTCTAACTACCATCCGTAAGGCAGACTCTTAACATCATTTGTCTATGTGACATTTCCACATAGCTGTTTGAAACATACCTATTAAAAACAAACAAACAAACAAACAAAAAACAAGATTCTCCCAATCTTTCTTGTCATACATCTTTCAGCTTAAATGCCATCTTTTCAAAGAGGCCTTCCCAATCAACCATGCCAGTTCCATAAAGAAAGGCCCTTACCCACTTATTCTTAGGCCTATTCCAGCACCTAGAACATGAGTAGCACATAGTGGGCACTCAATAAATATTTGTTGAATGAATGAATAAAAGAACTACATTTTTTTCCTAACTGTAAAATAAAGAAATTGAGTTAGATAATTACTAAGGCTTCCCGGCTTCCCTTGTTCAATCATGCTAGGTAAATTAGTTGGTCACCAGTAATTTGGAGGCTTGAATCTTCTCTGTTTCCACCTATTTATCCATTGAAAAAGATTTTCTCTTCCAACTATGAAAGCTGATAATAACTAGTATTCCCGAACATGACAATGCCATAATTTCATGTTGTAATATTAATTACAGCTATTTTTATTAGCCATAAGCACCAGTACCATTTGTTTCAGAGCTACATTGACATACACCTGCTGTTAGTGTTAGATTTATTTAGTCATAGCAAAAAATTCACATGCCAATGTAAATAGGGATGAGAGAGAATACGTGGTATTTCATAATTTATCACTATATGAGGTCCTATAGTCTATTTTTGAACAGAAAAGACAGAGAAACACTTCTACTATTAGACTAATACATAACAAAAATATATTTGTGTCTCACTTTATTCTCTTCACATGCACACTTCTTTTATTTTACTGCCTCTACATGACACATACCTATTTCAAGATAGTGTGATTTAACTCATTTAATCTGAACCCTTAAGAACTTTTTTCTGTCCAGTTTTATGATTATTATTATCTATCATATTTTACAATCTGGATGAATTTCTTGAAAACCAATTAAGACTGTAGGTATGCTGTATCCTACTGGATCTCAAAATGTCCAGATCAGCTGAGGACTCTGTGGTTAACTCAGCTGTGAACAAAACAATAAATGTTCATGTACGTCAAAGATTTATGTAGATAAAATTTTCCATTTTATATATTTCTGTAATTATATCACTAGTCAGTCTCACCCTCTAATCTTCTTAAAAGAAATTACTGTGAGGCCAAGCGCGGTGGCTCATGCCTGTAATCCCAGCACTCTGGCAGGCCGAGGCAGGTGGATCACCTGAGGTCAGGAGTTCAAGACCAGCCTGGCCAACATAGTGAAACCCCATCTCTACTAAAAGTAAAAAAAATTAGCCGGCCACATGCCTATAATACCAGCTACTTGAGAGGCTGAGGCAGGAGAATCACTTTACCTGAGCAACAAGAGTGAAACTCTGTCTCAAAATAAAAAAAGAAAAGAAAAGAAATGAAATGACTGTGTCTTATTTACTTCTTTGCTGTTCAGAGTCATGCATAGAAGTTCAATATGCACAAGAAGAGTTAAATGTTGAGAAACTAAGTGACTTCTTCTTCTGTTAAAACACACGTTCAACATGGACACAGGGAGGGAAACATCACACACCGGGGCCTGTCGAGGGGTGGAGGGCAAGAGAAGAAAGAGCATTAGGACAAATACTTAATGCGTGTGGGGCTTAAAACCGAGATGATGGGTTGATAAGTGCAGCAAACCACTATGGCACGTATATACCTTTGTAACAAACCTGCACGTCCTGCCCATGTATCCCAGAACTTAAAGTAAAATGAAAAATAAAACACATGTTCATGTAATTTTCCAAACTAAAATTATTTTTATATTTCACCTATAAACACAACAATATCAGTGTCATCATGTAATTGTTTCTTGTAATATGTTACAATAAATGGCGGTTATATTTATAGACACACTCCCATGTATTTTATTTTTCAGAGATGCTGGTCCCTATTTCAGGGCTGAGCAAAAGACTCACATTTTTTGATCACCTTTCAATGGGTCATTCCTGCAACATTTTCCAAGAATGACAAATAGTCTTAAACACACAGAGCCTGTGAACTCCTCCTATGATTATTTCATGTTAGCTACATGAAGGCAAGTTTTACCCCAGATATCCTGTGGGCCCATATATGGGAGACATAAACATATAGTCATTTTCACTTGATATCTGATAGTTATGGGTAGAAACAAATGACCTTTTCCTTTTTGGGAAAATACAAACTTTAAGCAGCATTCCATTTATCTACATCAACATTTGCAGAAGTAAGTATCTAACGGTACCACCCACATAGTTATTTGTTGATCCATTCCTGTAGTCTATCAATCTTTTTTCAATCCTGTGTTCACGGCTAGAATGATGTAGCAGTGTATATTGTATCTCTATGATAATTTAATTTAACTGCAGTGTACTAGGGTCTAGGTTGCTACTCTTAGCAGGCAGGGGTGACCACAAACAGTGCCAGAGCCTAGATTGTTGTCAGCAATAATTACTGGCTAAAGAGAGGTTTGAAAAATGTGACGTGCTACAGAAATATCCAGCAATAAGAGTCAGAGTGTATATGAGGAAATATATACAGGTATTTTGATAAAACCATAAATTTCTTTGTCAAAACAGTTGATAACTGATTAGCTAACAAAATCGCTCATCTACATTTCCATCTTTGTATGAGTCTGTTTGGTCTCTACTTGCTCCAGGCATGTTTCCTTAATGGCTTTATTTATACAGATAATCTGAAAATGAAATAAATGGCTGAACTAAATGAGAGTACAAACGGAAAGAAAAAAAAAATAATTCTGCTAATATATGTTCTCTTTTTTCTACCCACACAAGAATAAATTCAACTTGAAAAATCAAAGGAAAGAAACAAATGGCTCTTTCCCCTTTAATTACCACATTTAGGCAGAACTGTAAGTACGCACACGATTTCAGCACTTGGCTTGGATGTGAGTGATGCCACAGGGCGCTGAGCTAAAATGCTTGTCTCAGAAAGTGCTTTTTTTTTTGACGGAGTCTTGCTCTGTCACCAGGCTGGAGTGCAATCTTGGCTCACTGCAATCTCCGCCACCTCAGCCTCCCAGGTAGCTGGGACTACAGTCGCACATCACCACGCCCAGCTAATTTTTTTGTATTTTTAGTAGAGACGGGGTTTCACCATGTTGGCCAAGATGGTCTCGATCTCTTGAACTCGTGATCCACCCGCCTCGGCCTCCCAAAGAGCTGGGATTACAGGCATGAGCCACCGCGCCCGGCCCAGAAAGTGCTCTTTAGTCATGGGCTGGCTTTATCAGCCCTTATTTCTGTGAAGTAGGAATCAAAAGAAAATTATAGGAATCCCACAGTATGATGGCAAAAACATTCTCTTTTTTTTTTTTCCTTTTATAGGCTAGCCTTATAAGAAGGTAATTATTCCCCACAAACTGTGAGAAAAAAAGAACTATTTGGTTGCACAAGAAAATATATGGGTGGTTACAGAAATGGAAATTTATTATCATAGGATTTTGAGTCAGCTTCAAATGACTCAAGCACTCCACCCCAGTAATGCTGGTTAGCAATGGCCTACCACAGGTTGTGGGATTTCTAATCAGCAATTTCATCTCAATGGTAATAACTAGTGGAATGTGTATACAATCCGATTTGAGAAGAGGAAGAACAAAATTATTCCCAGGGCTATTTTGGACGCTAAACAACATTGTCTAAAGCAAAACGAAAGGAGAGAAAATCAAAAACTAGTGTGACTGTCCACTAGCTGGCTCTCCAAGAGGCCCAGGTGCTGACGACAGAGACATATTCTCAGATATTTCATGTTCTTCCTTTTTTTGGAATGACATTCATTATCAATCCCAATGTGGGTATTGTCCCACAGTTACGAGAAACCTCGGGGTTTTAAGGGACTTCAGCTGTCTCTTGTTAAGTACTCAGACTCCTTCCAGCATTAATACGAAGGTATTCTTCTTTCACATTTATGATCTTTTATTTCTTTGTCTACTCCAGCAGAAGGCGTTCCTAGAAGGAGTTATTTCAAACCATGTCTTACTCACTTGTGGTTTTTACTCACTCCTAACTTGGTCTCTACCAAACAAATTGGCACTACCTTGCTTGTTTCCTACTGATTTCATAAACATATATCTTGTTTCCCCAATTAAGCTGTAAATTTGTCTATGATGAAGTCTGTGTCTCATATGTAAGCCATTGCATCTGCCAAAACACCTGCAAGCAGGAGTTTTTGGCACCTTGAAGGTTCCCATAAATACTTGTGGCTCAGTGATAAAATTGGGACTGCTTTTTAGGCGTAAGAACAGAGTATAGATATCAATAATGAGAATTTTTATTTATTCATTTATTTATTCCACAAACTTTACCGAGTGCATCCTAGGTTCCATCCACAGGGATACACCAATGAAAGAAGGATTTGTCCTGCCCTCAATGAGCTAACGGTTTATAAGAGGGGGTCAACTGCAAATAAATACTTACAGTATCTTAGGATACATTCCACCATCCAAGTTTGTATAAGGTTTAGCAGAAAGGAATAATTCATAGAAGTAAAGTCGACTTGGTTCTTAAACTGTATGTTTAAAAGGTGGAAGGTGGAAAGAATTTTCAAGGCAAAGAGAACAGTATCAATTGTTACAGCTAAAATATAGCAAAGGTGGGAGTTATGAGAGAAACAGTTGAAGAGGGAAGTGTCCAAAAATTTAAATACAGTCTGCCCACAGACTAGGTTTCACTTGTCAGAAATCTCTGTAAGTGCTGCCTCTAGAACCCATTCTCTTATTCTGCCTCATCTTCATGGCAAAGAGTCCTCTTACAATTCAGTTCAAAACACTCCATCTATCCTTGAACACACCTTTATGGAGAACACAAGCATTAATTCCCCTTCATTCTTCTACTCAGAGCATAAGCCAGATTCTGAAGTTCCCTGCTCAGAAGACAGCCCAGGCCTCTCATCCAACTGCTTGGGTTGGTTGTTAGTGTAACAAAGGCCCAGAAGGTAAACCTGGCCAGAGAGGTTTTGTGTGCCTTGCTAAAGCATTCAGATTTTATCCTCTAGTGTAAGCAATGGGGAGGCTTTTTTATAATTTGTCCAGAAAGCCCTAACAAAAGCATTAAAATATAATAGGATATAACTAGAATGGCATTAAATCTAGGTCATAACCTTTGATTCCCATTATGGTCTTCTAAGAATTAATGGGAGAATTAGCTTAAGCCATTAATACAGGTAAACATTTGCTCTACTGTTGTTTATATTTTGGAAATAGAATGGGAATCAAAACTTGGAAACATGCTAATATTCTACCCTGAAGATTTTAGTAGTACTCAGGGAACCTTTCCCTGATATCCATATGCCATTACATATGGACGATTTATTAATCATCAGATGTAATTTTAAATACTGTGCAAATGCAGATTATCCTGTACCAAATATTACAGACTTCTTTATTTACCATTGGGTTTTCATTTTTCTGGAGGCAATCTCTTCAAAAAAGATTGGCCTCATGCCTCTGCTGTTTTTTCAGTGAGTAAAGGAACTTTACATTACAGCGTAAGAAAGGGATTCATTTTTTTTTTAACCTAGCTAGCAATCATTTCAATCATTGGTGGAACACTATCTCCTATCAAACTTGAAGTTGCATTTCAAGTTTCAGTAGTCCTAGTCAATCTATGAAGATGGTATTCCTTTGATGAAACTGTACAGTTAAATTGGGACAACAATGCTCAGTTAAAGATTGTTTTTACGTTTAGGACTCTTCAAGAATCCTTCACATGGTGGTACAGGTTATGTGCTGGCCAGCTCCAGGAAGAATCATTCATAGCCATCACAGATTTTTTTATTAGGAGTATTGTTCTGCAGATAGCGGAACAATGTCTTAGGGAAAGAGAGACCTTTTCTAATGTACACAAATGTGCCATATAGGCTAGCTGTGCAAGTGTAACACATAATATTTTACTGTATTTATAAATTGGCAGCATTTCTTCTTAATTCCCAAACCCATGCACAAAGTTTGGCTAGTAAACATTAAAAAGGAAACAAAACTGAAAGTATTTGAAAAGTTCAAGTGATATTGTATAGTACTAACTCTGGAAGGAGACTGAAATTTAAATTGATTTTAAAAATAATAATATAAGAGTTAAATAGATGAAAATATAAAAATGTAAGTTCAGAAGAAAAATATCACTATAAAAATAAGATTTGATGGTTAAGAGTCACAATGACCATGAAGGTAGAAAGGCCTGACCCACTCATTTTTACTGGCCATAACTTTACTAACAAAACCAAGTTGAGAACATCAAAAACCAGATTGTACTGTTAGTTATGTAAGGCCGGTTGCCTTCCCGGGAGCTCGGCCACGCCCATCCCTCTCCGCAACTAAAAGCAATCTCACCACTCCACGCCGGGCACCAAGCCCTGTACTCAGCACCTAGCCCCGCCATGTAGCTTCTCCAACGCCCACCTCTGCACTCCGCACCCAAATCTGCATTCAACACCGGACTCTGCACTCGGCACCTAGCCCGCCGTTGGAGAACCCCGCCAAAATTTAAAAGAAACCCTGCCCAATAGCAGCTTGCCGCGCACCCCCTGGACGGCCCACTCACCGGAAGTCCCGCCTACCTACCAATAGTAGTTTACCCCGACCACGTCCTGTTCCCTCGCAGCCTCACTCGCTATAAAAACCCCCGCCTCAGGAAGTCAAGGCGACTTCTCCGGCCCCCTCTCCCTGGACCGGAGAACCTCGCCCGGGAGCCGAATAAATTTTACCTGCTTCACACTAAATGGCCTCGGTTGCCTTATTCTAAATCCTTCCATAAAATAAACCTTACAAGTTATTTAATAGTGTCCAGAAATATTTTCTGAGTCTTTATACTGTCTTGAAATTCAGCCTAACTGGGAGAGATCACAAGTCAGTTAACCTTTGAGTTGTACCATTTTCCTTCTATGCACAGTAGTGATAAATCAGCTTAGAGCAAAGCACCTTAGAAGCTGAGATACAATGCTGCCCTCTGTGTAGTAATATTACAACAACAGTTGTCTTGACTGCCATAGTTAAAAGACTTCTACACAAAGACTTTATTTTTTTTATTCTTTTTATTCTTCTTATTTGTGTTTTTATTTATTTGTTAGAGTAAGCAAATAAGGAAATAAAGAAAATTATATTGGCAGAGGCTGACCTCTATTTTATGTAATTTGTAGCTGAAAAGCTTACAGGCTAAAACATGTAAATATATGCAGATCTGAGAGCAAGACCTCAGAAGCGAAATAGCTGAGCGAGATTGAAGAGAATATGGGCCACACACAGGAAAATCGCTGGAGCTTTTAGCAACCTGAAAACCTGAAATGAATTATTATCTGGGTCCTATGGTGACCTACTTAGTATCCTGGGAGCATGTTGGCATAAGAAGAAATTTGGGGCTGTAGGAATCACTTATTTACTTGACCTTGAAGAAGTGTGAACCAGTAGGATATCTGCTGAGTCTGCCCAGTGAGCAGACACAGCTATAGTTTAGCCCAACCACAGCATGCTCAGGTGCTCACCCAGAACCATCGACAAAGGCAGCCTGAGCCCATGTCCTCTGCTGAGTTTCTCTTTCATTAGAACATGCAGTATCTAAGTGGTAACCATTCCTGATAGCAGTAAAAAAAAAATGGCAAAATGTACACCACCACTGTTCTCACTCTTTTTAAGTGAGAACATTTTTTTTAAATTATGTCACAATGAGAAGAACAGAGCATGCATTTTAGATTAAAGTTAGAATGAGAAAACAGTCGCTGTGAATAAAAGAACAATGCATTTCTTTAAAATGGAAAATATAGGTGAATAGAAATGGGGAATATTTGCAGCAAGACTGAGAGAATAAACATGACCCTTCCCCAAACCTCAAGCATTCTTGCTAACAGACTCCGACCACATTAAAGAGCTGAGATGATCCAAACAGAACATTAGTGTTAGCTGTTGGGGTGTACAGATGAGGAATAAAAGTACAGAATCTCAATACTACTCAAAGTGCCAGATCTGAACTCAATTATCCAAACCCTCTGATTTCATCTTTCACCTCATGCTGCTCCCTGCAGTAAGTATTCTTTCAAAGTCTCCTTGAACATAAATTGTTTCTCATAGCACCATGAATCACAGGAGTTTGAGTGAGGTGAACAGAGGTAAAGGTGATTGCTCTTAGCCTTATTTTTCTCTTTTGAGGAGGAATCTACCAAGGGACAAAATTGTGCCCTCCACTTCAGTCAAAGCAGACATGAGTCATCCTTAAAATCGGATCCTACACTTAATTTTGCTTGTGTACATCTAGTATATAATATATGTCTCACAAATGGATTCTTTCAGAAGAGCCAAAGCTGGAGATTCCATGATTGATGGAAATTTCCAAGTAACCCAATTAACATGAATAAGGAAGTTATCAAATATGAAAGCTTTAGGTGAATTAACTGCCATCCAGTATGTTATGATGTGATGAATAATGAGTATCTGGAGTTTTATTAATGAACATCTAATGAGAAAGATGCAACTGGTACCAACAAGTTTAATCCCCAATAATGTGTAAAACAAGCCTAAGCCAAAACCAGGAGCTCTGCAGGTGCCAGCTCCTATGACCTACAGCAGGAAGCATCTTAACTCACAGGCGTGTTAGCAGAAAGACACGTGCCAGCCAGCCCACAATGTTTTCATGGGACAGGAAGCTCAGTTTTAAATCATTGAAGCCATTATTCTCTTGTCTGGAACTGGCATAAGTGTATCTGAGTATATATACAATCCAGAGAATCACCAAAGCCAGTGGGGGGTTACCTGTACTTAGCAAGGTAATCAGACAGAGAAGAAAATCCGTTTTCTGGATAGATTTGTGAATAACATTACACCAACTTCTTATACACAGCACAGGTGTAACTCACAACTGGATATACTTATTTTTTCTTTTTTATAAAAGCTTTCAATTAAGAAGATTTATTTTAAACAGTTAGCCTTACTTGTGGCCGGAATAAATGCTGCTTAGGAAGAGCAATGTGAGAAGACCCAAAATACCTCCAAAACAAGGTTGCTGCTGTTGCCTGAAATTCCACCATTAAAGGTTCATTAGGCACTGCCCCTCTTTTTGTATATGGCTAGCCCCAAGCAAGATAACATGTGCAATATCCTATAAGTCAATGATGAATATTGACACAGAGATGTTAGTTTCCTCCCAGCAAAGAGCTACAATGGAGAAACATTTCATCAAAAGGGAGGAGAAAACAGATTCTGAGCTGAGTCTGCTGTTCAAGGGAAAATCGTGTGGATCTGGATCCCTGCATGCCATATCATTGAGTCAGTAGGTTAAACGAAGGAAATGAAAGAACTCCCAACTCACTCTTGCAGTTCCTTAAAAGCGTCATGCTCTTCTTGAAGCCAAAGGCTTTCACTAGTTGTTCTTTCATGGAAGTATCTTTAATCCAAGGCAGTTTTCCCTCATTTTTCCTGGCTAATTGAGAACTTTTTAAGATCAGATAAATTATCTTTTCTTCGTATCACAATGACTAGAATATTATATACATCCAATAATTTTAAAATGATAAATGAGGAAATTAGAGTTAGGAAGATACTTAAGATCAATCCCACTTTGGTCACAGTTTTGCCTTGGGCCACTCTAATTAAATAAAACTTATTTCCCCAGTGTGTCTGTAACATTAAGTGGAAAACACATTTGACTAAATAAAACAAAAAGCTAAAGATGAATATGATCATATATTAGAATTTCATGCACACAAACCTTTAAATTCACTTTTAAGAAAAAATTATCATCTTACTAAAAATCATTAATGCTAAAAACAAAGCAACTATCAATGCTACTGTACTTATCTTAGAATATCATATCATTTCAACAAGTAAGAAAAAAACAGAAACTCAAGAATGCAATTTTTCTAGTTCATATAATTGTAGCCACTTGGAAAGAAAAAAATCCTGAGATTTTCTAACATTTTTTAATTAGCCAAAAGTTCCCCAAATTCTAACTTTCCATTTAATGACAATTATTTTTGTTCATTTTCTACTTCTAAACATTCTGGATTTCTTTCAAAATATCTTAATTTGATATATATTTAAATTTTAACATATCCTTTTCAAGAAGGAGTAAAACACATACAAAAAAAAAATAGAGACTAAAAGCTTCAATGAAGGCTCAAGCCAATATCTGTTGGATTGTATTCTGCTTTGCTGGTGGTGAACCCCTAGCTGACAAAAACTAGTGAACTGAGAGAGAGGGAGAGAGAGAGCCCATGGGTCATTCTATTCTCAACTTACAAATGTTTGGCAGCCTCTTTAGACATTTAGTAATCAAAACATGGGTCTAGGAGCTTTAGAGTATATTCATTTCCTTTCATAAGAAATGAAACAGGGCTGGGCACAGTGGCTTACGCCTATAGTTCCAGCACTTCGGGAGGCCAAGGCAGGTGGATCACCTGAGGTCAGTAGTTCAAGACCAGCCTGGCCAACATGGTGAAACCCCGTCTCTACTAAAACTACAAAAAATTAGCTGGGCATGGTGGCACGCTTCTGTAATCCCAGCTACTCAAGAGGTTGAGGTAGGAGAATCGCTGAAACCCGGGAGGCGGAGGTTGCAGTGTGCCAAGATCAGGCCATTGCACTCCAGCTTGGGGAACAAGAGCAAAACTAAAAAAAAAAAAAAGAAATGAAATATCATTTAAAGTCTATATTTTGATTTTCCTTAAGAAAATGTCCCTAATGGGCTCACTAACAGGAACAAGATGGCAGGGATAGAAATAAAAGCATGGAATCCTAAAATTCTAAAGATGAGTGGTTCTCTTTCCTGGAGTGAATTAATGCACAGATTAGAAATTATTTAAATTCATCATTTGATTAAGTAAATTTCTGTTAAGTGAGAAAAGTTTTTGCACTTAAGTTGTTTTGCTCTTTGTCTAAATGAAGAGAGGAATAAAGGGAAAGAAGGAAGAGAAGAATTAGAGGAAAGGACTACAGAAGATATTTACATTTGTAGTTGGATGTTAAGAGACTTAAGAAAATTGGGGGTTGATTCTGATACAAGCTTACTGAAAAGTGATTTTGTAATATGAACCAAAGCTTTCAAAATCTATGTACACTTTGATTCACTCATTCCACTTTCAGAAATTTATTCCAACAAAAGTATAAAACAAGTATGTTTAGATTCATGTATATGGATGTTGATTGATATTTATTGTAGTGAAAACAAATTTAGGATAAGAAGTAGTTAATTAAATTAATCGTATTCCATAATGATGCAGCTGTATATTTGTTGACATTGAAAAATATTTGATATTTCTAGTTATGTAAAAAAGAAAATTACAAGTCAACATATATGGTACAATCCCATTTTGTAATATGCTTTTGTGTTCTTAAGAAACTGTAAGAATATTTTTTCTAATAATATTCACTAATATATATGTGATATATACCTGAGACAACATATATACCACACATACACACATATATATGTTTATACACCTAAGAAAAATAATTAAATACTAAAAGTTGTTATTAATAAAGGTTGAAACCAGCTGTTTGCTTTAGTATTTGTATAGATTGGTTTTTAGTAGCAAATATAATACAGTTAATAAGTGTAAGAAAAATAATGAAGTAAACTAGTCTTAAAATCTGTTATAGACTTTAAACCCAGAGAAAGATATTATGATGATGATATTTGCATTTAAAGTTGACGACACTATTTTTACTAGTTCAGTTTTTATTCAAAACTAGAAAAAGGTAAAAGTGATTGATCCCTGAAAGTTTTCCTTCATCTAAGTACCTCTCTCAGACTTACTATTTATTTACCACATCTGGGACATGACTACAAATCGGTTCCCAACTTGGGAATACACAAACCCCCCAAACTAATATGGAATACAAATTGTTTCATCATCCTATGGTTAACAATCGTGAAGAATTATTGGTATTATAAATAATATTCAATTGAAATTTTAGAACAGATACGGCTCTGCCTGAGTCATTTATTGGAAAATCATTTGTTTCACATCAGTTTTGGCATCCAGTATTCAGTGTGAATTATGTAGTTATAGCCCAGTTTATTATATTTCTGTTTGTTCCACTGTGTATATATGTGTCTTAGGCTTTAAAAAGGTAATTTGTGCCCTCAAAATGTATTATGTAACCAATTGTGATTCATGCAAATCACTTTGATTTGTTTTCCAAAAATGTAGCCTGCTTCAATTAATCAGTTGCTATTCATTTCATATATTTCAATTGCACTCACAACAAAAGCTGCAGTGGGTTATCACTTACATGGGGGGCTGGCTTCCAGAGGGCATGAAAGACACAACAATCAGACGTTACACCAACCATACAATTATAGTGTGTGTCCCCACAAACTCCAATAAATCACACATCACATTAAGCCAAACTCCCACCACTCTGAAGTTCCCCATTACCCAAGCCACCTACCTGCTGTAATCACAGCATTCTGCAGTGCGTGGGTGCACAGCTTTCTACCTGCTGAGACCTATTCCATGACTCCCAATGTGTAGCAGGAATCAGCCAAGCAGATTGCTATATCTATGTTCTGCAGCCTGCCCATCAGGATAAATGAGTGGCTGGAAGTGCTTTGCTCCTGTGTATGAACTTTGTTTAGGAAAGAAGTAAAAGCAACATGTCGATTTCAGTTGTGCTTGGAAATTGATGCTACACAATATTTTCATGCAGATTTTTTACTAAAAATGTAAAAATGGACATAACGAAAATGTACAATAGTTGTTATAAACTAACTCTGAGAAATTCTCTCTTTTATAAAGGTTTTAATTATGAGACAAGTTAAGAGGTATAATTACCACTCATACTTTTACTTAAGTGTAATGTTGTCTCAACCCTATCCCATAGGATGAACTAATAATAATGGCCTGGAATTTGCATTTTATATAAGGTATATTATTATTTATTTTCCTAGCAATAATAGGGTACTTAATGTCATCTAAAATAGAGGGCATTATTAAGCCAAAACCACTTTTCTAAGCCAGCTATTTATAAACCACATGTGAATAATTCTAAAATATAGGGTACTGAAATGACTAATTGTGCTGGGTAGGTAGTTATTAGGAGTAAAACTGCCCACAAAGGGAAGATCTGTATATGAGGTTCTGATGTTACTTTGTCAGCCATTCATTGCCAAGTTACTTTAATGACAATGACATAAGATTATATTCAGGGACATTTCTTCTGTGCCCATTGCTGTGGAAACAAGTAAGGGTCAGAAGAATGAAGCATAGACATATCTCCACCATGTACATATACTGAGTCTGAACTGCATAGAGGAACGATGCAGAGCTCTATGCCTTATGATTGGCATCCCTGTGGCAACATATGCAATTATATAGTATAGAGCTCTTCAAACCTGTATGTGTTTTCCTATCAATGAGCCAAATCCCTATTCCAACAAGGTAAAGGTCACGAACAATAATTGAAAGTATTTCAAAGGAAAACTTTCAACTTTGACATTGATGCTAATGCATTTTACAGATCTAAGTCTCTATTCCCATTCTTCTAATTTAATAAAGAAATAAAAAATAAAAGTGAGTGAACATTCATTTGTTGAGTAACTACTGTGTTATTAGTAAACAGAACTTTACCCATGGCACTGAATATAATAATCACAGCAAATCTGTAAAGGATAACAATCTCCATTTGAACCAACAAAACATCAAAACGAGTAAGCAACACTACCAGTGTACTGGTACTACCAGTGTACTCAAGCCTGAGTACTGCAGTCTGTGTTGAGCCTAAGGCCTGTGCTCCTTCTATTAAATCAGGTTTCTTTCTTTGATTTACTATGGAAAAGGAGAAATGCTTAGCTGTAAATCATGATGAAGTATTTGTTTTACTGCATTACCTGTAACAGATTTTTCTTTGTGAAAGATACATATAAAATATTTTTTTAAATGTCTTGATCATCCAATTTCTGTTAAGAAATAGGAAGTTGCAGTAGGCCATTACTGTATGCTAAATAATACCACCCTCTAAAGATGTCGATGTCCTAATCTCTGAAGTTTGTGAATATGTGACCATATATGACCGAGTTTAGCTGTGTCCCCACCCAAATCTCATCTTGAATTGTAATCTCCCATTACCTGGTGAGAAGTGATTGGATCATGAGGGCAGTTTCCCCCATGCTGTTCTGGTGATAGTGAGTGAGTTCTCACAAGATCTGATGATTTTACAAGCGTCTAGCATTTCTCTTGCTGGCACTGACTCTCTCTCCTGCAGCCTTGTGAAGAAAATGCCTGCTTCTACTTTGTCTTCTGCCATGATTGCAAGTTTCCTGAGGACTCCTCAGCCATGTAGAACTGTGAGTCAATTGTACCTCTTTTTTTTTTTTTATAAATTACCCAGTCTTGGGTATTTCTTTATAGCAGCATGAGAAAGGACTAATACAATGACAAAAGCACACTGCACATGTGATTAAATTAAGGATTCTGAAATGGGGATATTATCCTACATTATAAAGGTGAGCCCAACTTAATCACAGGGTACTTGTAAGAGGGGAGGAAAAGGGTCAATGTCAGGAAATGAGACATGTAATGACAGAATTGGAATAGTGGTCTTTGAAGCCATGAGCCAAGGAATGCAGAAAGCTTCTAGAAGCTGGGAAAGGGTGGGAAATTGATTCTCTTGTAGAGACTCCAAAAGAAATGCAACTCCTGCTAACACCTTGATTTCAGCCCCATAAAAGTCATTACAAATTTCCTTCTTCTAGAATTATAAAATAATAAATGTGTGTTGTTTTAAAACACTAAGTTTGCAGCAACTTTTTACAGCAACATCAAAATAACACAATCATCCCCATCCTAAAAATTGAAACACAACTGATAAAAGTACAAATTATACTTTGTTTTTTAGGTCAACTCTTACTGCCTGGGATGGAGTGCAATGGCATGGCCTCAGCTTACTGCAACCTTCACCTCCCAGGTTCAAGCAATTCTCCTGCCTCAGCCTCCCAAGTAGCTAGGATTACAGGCATGCACCACCATGCCCAGCTAATTTTGTATTTTTAGAAGCCAACAATTTTTTTTAACCTAAGGAATTACATTTTAAAAGGGAAAAGTCTTTCCAAAAAAAAAAATAACATGGCTACTTTTATCACTGGGAAACAATAGTAGAAGTAGAAAGAGAAACTCATCTTCCATAGAGGGAGGTAAGGAGAAACCAGCACAAGGTTTAACAAAAGGTGAATGTGTGTTAGTGTGATAGACTGCAATCTCAAGGAGCCCAGCTCCTTTAGGCCATGTTCACAGAGTGAATCTCTACCCACTCACCAACTCGTTTCCACGAGGCCTTCACTAAGTTCATGAGGACAGTATGCTAAAGGGAGGAGCAAAAAACAGAACTGAGAGAGATCTCCTTTCCAGCAACAAGGCCTTAACCGAAGCAGAAGACAGAGGATACCAAAGGCTGCAGAAGTGGTAGGGGGTGGGTGAGTAGGACAGAGAGTCCTCCTGAATTGCACAAGATAATAACTGTACCTTTCACTGACTTCAAGGCAGTAGTATCCCACTGTAGGCTGGCAGCAGGAAAGAAAGGTACACAGAAATTTCCTCAGGTTCAGAAAACCAGAACAGGTCTGCAGACAAAAAATAATTCCCAATGACTCAAAAAGCTAAGAGTTGAGTTTTAAAACATGGAATATCTGGAGAGAATTACTGGTGTTTATATCTCAGGACTTGCTGAAAGGGAAGTACTGCTCCTGACTGCGAAGTGATCCAGTGATGAACTGAATCTAATTAAATCTACCACTAAACATATGTTCAGCTCAACTACAGATTATATTGATTCAGCACCTACCCTAGAAGCCTGATAGAAGAAGGAAAATGCCATTGACTGGTGGTAGCTACTATTCTTGACACAAAATGACTGCCATAACACAAAAATTATACAACACGTGAAGAAGTAGAAAAATGTGTTGAATAGTGGAAATGACGATCAACAGAAACAGGCTGACAGATGACCCAGATGTTGGATTTAGCTGACAAAAATGTTAAAATAACTATGATAAGCATGCTACAGAATCTAGTAAGATGTGATGCAGGAAGAGATTGAAAGTTTTAGAAGAAATATATAACTATAACAAGGAACCAAGTCGAAATGCTAGAACAATATAAGAAAGACAAAATTCATTCAATAGGTATAAAAGCATACTGGACACATCAGAGGAAAAGATCAGTGAACTGGAAAACAAGACAATAGAAATCATCCAACCTGAAACACAAGGGAAAAACAAATCATAAACTAAACAGGAAATCCAAGACCTATTTAAAGACAGCAAATCATATAATAGATGTATGGTTCAAGTTCCAGAAAAAGGATGAGGCAGAATAATAATTTTGAGGAGACAATGGCTGTGAATTTTTCAAAATTAATGAAATACATCAACCCACGGGTAGAAAAAAAAAAGAAAAAGAAAAAAGAAAAAAAAACTTAGCAAGTCTTATGTAGGATTAATACAAAGACAGCCCCTACAGGTAAAACATAGCCAAACTACTAAAAAACAAAAGATAAGAGTATCTAAAGAATGACCATGAAAAAAAGAGACACATTACATATAAGAGAAAAGAGTAGTAAGAATAATTACTGATTTCTCATCAAAAAAAGGAGACCAGAAGGCAATGAAATAATATCTTTAAAGTACTGAAAACAAAAATAGAATGCTATAGATAGCAAATATATACCTCACAAATAAAAACATTTCAGACAGACAGAGTAGAGAATATACATCTCAAAAATCTGTTTCACAAGATATTCTAATAGAAATTTTTCAGTGTAAGAGAAAATGATACAACTTATAAGCCAGAACCCATATGAGAAAATAAAAACCACCAGAAAGGAAATTAAAAATTAATATTTATTCACTATCTGGGTAAATATTTAAATACTTTTTAATTTTTTTATTTATTTTACTTTAGATTCAGGGGATACGTTTGCAGGCATGAATATATTGCACAATGCTGGGGTTTGGGCTTCCATTGAACCTGTCATCCAAATAGTGAACACATTACCCAATGAATAGAATTTCAACCCTTTCCTCCCTTCCCTCTTTTGGAGTCCCTGGTGTCTATTTTTTCCATCTTTCTGTCTGTGTGTACTCATTTTTTAGCTCCCACTTATAAATGAGAACATGTGATATTTGGTTTTCTCTCTCTGCATTAATTCATTTAGGAAAATGGCCTCCAGCTACCTCCATGATACTGCAAAGTAAGTGATTTTGTCTTTTCTTGACTGCATGGTATTCTATGGTATGTACGCACCATTTTTTTTAACCTACTCCACGGTTGATGGGCACCTAGGTTGAGTTCATGACTTTGCTATTTTGAATAGTGCAGCAATAAACATACAAGTACATGTGTATTTTTGGTGGAATGATTCCTTTCCCTTTGGGTAGATATCCAATAGTGGGATTGCTGGGTGGAATGATAGTTCTCTGAGAAATCTCCATACTGTTTTCCACAGGGACTGAACAGATTTGCGTTCCCACCAACAGTGTTTAAACTTGGCCTTTTCTCCATATCCTTGCCAAATAAATAAATAAATAAAATAAACCCTTTTTAAACTACATAAATACATAACTTTTATATATAACATACATTGTGCATAAGTCACATTTCTGTGCATATATATATTTAGTACATATTAAGACAATTTAAGGAAAAAACTACAACATACTTGGGGTACTAAGACATAAAAAAGTTAAATATGTATCAAAAGCACAAAGAACAGGAGGAAGGATAAATATATGCTGTTGTAAGATGTGTACATTGTTCACAGAGTAATATTTGGAAGTAGACTGTAATAAATTAAAGATAGGGGAGAGATCCAAGATGGCCGATTAGCAACAGCTCAGGAAAGTAGCTCCCAGTGAAAGCGCAGAGAACGAGTGGACGCCGCACTTTCCAACAAATTTTTCTTGCCCACAGACCGGGAGATTCCCAGCAGAGGAGCCACATGGGTCACCAGCGCAACTCTTTTGGCCTGCGCAGCTGTTTTGCTGGTGCCCCAGAGTGGCGCTTCCCGGTGGGACGGGCTCAACTGGTCCCATCACCACAAGGAAAACAGCAATTGGAAGCGCTGAAAACAGAGAGTTTCACAGCAAGCACAGTGAACCCGGGAAGGTCCGGCTCTGTGGGGAAAGGGTGTCCACCAAAGGAAAACTAAGAAACAAAAAAACTTCATCACCGGGCGGAGAGAGATCCAAGATGGCCGCGTAGCAGCAGCTCAGGATTGTAGCTCCCAGTGAAAGCGCAGAGAGCGAGTGGATGCTGCAATTGCAGACGAATTTTTGACGCCCACATACTGGGAGATTCCCGGCGAAGGAGCCACACGAGTCGCCAGCACGACTCTTTTGGCCGGCGCGGCACTTCTCGGTGCGGAGTGTACGGGACTGGCTGCCCTTTTAGTCGGGCTCGGCTGGTCCCATCCCCACAAGGAGAACAGCAATTGGAAGCACTGAGAACTGAGAGGAAGCACAGCTGAACCTGGGAAGGCCCAGCTCTGTGGGGAAGGGGCGCCCCCCGAAGGAAAACTAAGAAACAGAAAAAACTTCATCACCAACAAGCCGGACGTCCACTCAGAGACCCAATCTGAAAGTCGGCAATTACAAAGAAGACAGGTGGATAAATCCACAAAAATGGGAAGAAACCAGTGCAAAAAGGCTGAGAACACCCAAAATCAGAATGCCTCTCCTCCTACAGGGAATCGCAGCTCCTCATCAGCAAGAGAACAAGGCCTGATGGAGGATGAGTGTGATGAACTCACAGAATCAGGCTTCAGAAGGTGGATAATAAGAAACTTTTCTGAGCTAAAAGAACATGTTCTAACCCAACGCAAAGAAACTAAGAACCTTGAAATAAGATTTAACGAAATGCTAATGAGAATGGACAACTTAGAGAAGAATATAAGTGAATTGATGGAGCTGAAAAGCACAACACGAGAACTTTGCGAAGCATGCACAAGTTTCAACAGCCAAATTGACCAAGCAGAAGAAAGGATATCAGAGGTCGAAGATCAACTCAATGAAATAAAATGAGAAGGCAAGATGACAGAAAAAAGGGTAAAAAGGAAGGAACAAAGTCT
>PVKP010020911.1:0-39988 GCA_004027715.1 Plecturocebus donacophilus
AGATGTTGCGGTGAGCCGAGATCGTGCCATTGCACTCCAGCCTGGGCAATAAGAGCAAAACTCCGTATCAAAAAAAAAAAAAAAAGGATACCACGGGGTGATGTCTGTGCACAGGCAGGAAGGCATTTTTACCAGAGCAGAGATTGATCAATGTTCACAGCTGTGGTGCCGTCTCCCCTGAAAGATCTTTAATTGAAGAAGTGGCTCTGGTCAGCTTCACTCTAACCCTGTTAGAAATGCCCCGTTCTTAAGTCACATCCCAATTCTACACAGAGACTCAAGGGTCTGCAGAAACACCCACTACTCTCCCACCTCCCTCCTTGTAAATATATTCATCCTATGGCTTAGGCGAGTCAAGAGTAGTTCGTCAAACACACACTAGCGGTCCCTACTTATGTATAAGTCTTTTTCACCACCTAGAATTATTTTTTCATTATTTTGTATCTCTTCCCTTATTTAAAATCTAATTTAAAAAAATCTAACTCGAATATCAAACATTAGAAACAGCCCCAATGTACATCAATTTAGAGGCCAATGTGGCTGGTCATGGTAGTTCACACCTGCAATCTCAGCACTTTGGGATGCTGAGATGGGGATCGCTTGAGCTCACGAGTCTGAGACCAGCCTGAGCGAGTGTGAAGCCTCGACTCTACAAAAAAAAAAAAACACAAAAATTACCCAGGTGTGGTGGTGCACACCTGCAGTCCCAGCTAATCAGGAGGCTGAGGTGGGAGGATTCTTTGACCCCAGGAGGCAGAGGTTGCAGTGAGCCAAGATCGCGCCACTGTACTCCAGCCTGGGCAACACAGTGAGACCCTGTCTCAAAAACAAAATTGGAAACCAATTTAAATAAGTAATAAGAACACGCATTCATCAAATAATGAACGATTAAACAGTTATTCAAAAGAACAGCGTAGGCAGGGCATGGCGGCTCACACCTGTGGTCCCAATGCTCTGGGAGGCCAATGCAGGAGGATCACTTGAGGCCAGGGTTTGAGACCAGCCTGGGCAACGCAGGGAGCTTGTCTCCATGAAAAATTTAAACATTAGCTGGGCATGGTGGTGCACTCCCGTGGTCCTAGCTACTCGGAGGCAGAGGCAGGAGAATCCCTTGAGCCCAGGAGTTTGGGGTTCCGGTGAGCTGTGACTGGACCCCTGCATGCCAGCCTGAGTGATAGAGCAAGGGCCTGTCTCTTTAAAAACAAAAGCAAAAACACATGTAGCAAGACTGCCAAAATATAACGTTAACTGAATTAGTAAAGGGAAGAGCAAGGCGTATAGTATGTTCCACTTTTTATAAAGAGAAATATTAAATATAGGCTTACAGTGGCACAAAAGAAACCTCCAGAATACACAAGAACTGTTAAGAATGGCTGACTCTGGTTAAAGAGACATACTGTTCATTACCTGCCTTTAGTGCGGTTTGAATTTTACCATGGCATGTATTACTAATTCAGTTCAAACGAAACGAAAACAAAACTGTTAACATGTTTTTCTGCCAAAAGCTTTACTTGTCCACCCTATTTCCTAAACATCTCCCAAATCTGATTACCGCCCCCTTCCCACGGCCTCTGCCCCAGCCCAACTACAAGAGTGAACTATGCTTTGCTCCTGAATTCCAAAATCTCAAGGGGTGTGTTTTCATTTAAAACATACTTGTTTAAAAAGAGTAGCACCTGGTTATCCAGACTATTTAGTTAAATTGAAAACTATCAAAAGGCATATTACAGTCTCACCTGCTTGCCAGCTGCGGCCTGCATTAGAGTTGTTTGAAGGTCAATTTTGAGTTGTTTGCCCTGAGTGCCAACATTGCTCCTCACGGTTTTGCCTCTACAGGTTCAGGCCATCAACCCCTCTCTCTCCAATGAGTGCAACAGAATTTCTAATTAGTGTCACTAACTCTACTGTTTCTCATCCTCTCTCTCCCAGAAATCCATCCCCTTACTGCAATCAGAGTGATCTAAATTTTAAATCTGGCCAGGTGCAGTGGCTCACGCCTGTAATCCCAAAACTTTGGGAGGCGGAGGCGGGTGGATCACTTGAGGTCAGGAGTTCGAGACCAGCCTGGCCAACATGGTGAAACCCCGTCTCTACTGAAAATACAAAAAATTAGCCTGGTGTGGTGGTGCATGCCTGTAATTCCAGCTACTCGGGAAGCTGAGGCAGGAGAATTGCTTGAACCTAGAAAACGGAATTTGCAGTGAGCCGGGATCACGCCACTCCACTTCAGCCTGGTGAGAGAGTGAGACTCTGTCTCAAAAACAAAAAAATTGTTACTTTTGCTTTCAGCAATCCTCTAAAAAAAAGGAAGAGAACGAACTTTAAGGCCAAAAACTAACTTCTAGCAGCCATGCAGAAGTTCCGAGAGGTGACCTGCATTCTTCACATAAAGACCTCCATGAAGGCCCCTTCTGTCATGGAGTCAAAAGCTAGGTTCATCCTCAAACGTGTAATGGCTTTCCAAGCCTACCTGGAAACCTGTGAATCACTTGGACTCCACGTCCCCTCCCACACTGGGTCCTCCACCCCACCAGGCTTGAGTTTTGCTTGGGGAGAGAGTGGTCTCTAGACAGTATGTCTCTCCCTATCAGTCTGTAGGATGCTCAGCAGGCCCCTGGACACGCCTGCTGGACACGCGCTCCCACAGCATGTGCAAAGGCTTCACACTTGGATTGAAGTTTCTACATTTCCTCAGGGACATCCCCAAACAACACAGAACAGAGACAAAGTTTTCTGGTGCTTTTGGAATGTCCACACCATTCCCATTCTTCAAAATCTGTCACACTTCTAGATAACTGCAGTGAACGATAACCTCCCCATATGCAGTAGCAATTGGTTATTCATTTTGACACTGAATTCTATATTCTCTTGAACTGTTCTCTGACAACTATGAGGCATTTTCAACAACACTTCAATGGAAAAATGCAAAACTAGGAGTAAAAAAATCTGGTTTCCAGGCCAGGTGCAGTGGCTCACGCCTGTAATTCCAGCACTTGGAATTACAGGGTTGATCACCTGAGGTCATGAGTTCGAGACCAGCCTGGCCAACATGGCGAAACCCTGTCTCTACTAAAAATACAAAAATTAGCCAGGCATGGTGGGGGGCACCTGTCATCCCAGCTATTCAGGATACTGAGGCACGAGAATCGCCTGAACCTGGGAGGCGGAAGTTGCAGTGAGCTGAGATTGCGCCATTGCACTCCAGCCTGGGGGACAGAGAGAGACTCCATCTCAGGAGAAAAAAAAAGAGATCTGGCCTCTCAAGAGGCCACCAGTAACTCTCTGTAACCTTGAGCAAGCCAACGTTCTGGGCCTCGGTGCTCCATGCAGAGTCGGAGGAGGACTGGCGATCTCTCAGGATCTTCCGCAGTCTATGGGTTTCTGACTCGAAACTCCTCAAAGTACAGGAACACAAGCCACATCCCTTCTCAAGGCCAGACACATACTAGGAGCTCTATTAATATCTGAACAAAAACCACGGATGAAGAGCTTGCCCAGCCCTGGCCTTTCTATACCACACCAACACGCCACGGATCATTGTGTCTTCCCTGGGAAAGACCCTCAGAGCCTACAACGTCATTGATACAGATCTATTGTCCCTTAGCTTAAACTTACATCTCTCCAGGTCAACCTTCAAGAAAGCTATGGCACCATCAACAAGGATGTAAATTGTCGGCTTCAATCTCACCTTATTTCTCCTACCCCAGTACGCCCTTTTTCCTGGCAGCGCTTAGATTTTGATTCAGAACGAACACATTCATGCTGACACATTCATCTGTTAAGGAAACTGCCTCGACCTACCACCCAGATCCCCCGTGTTCCTACCCAGTAAGCCAAGTGACCATGTGAAGAACTGACTGGCGCCCAAAGGAAAAGAATAAACAAAAACAAATAAAAGCAAATTCCTTTCCAGGAATTTCACTTAGAAAACCAAGTATAATGGCAAAAAACAGAACACACAAAAAACAACCGAAACAAAAAACCCTAATTTTGTCAGCGTTGGGGATGTTGGGGGTGTAGACGTCTCGAGAGCTGGTTTCCGAAGGCACTGCACCCCAGACAATGCGCGACAAGAGCCTCCCAGCTGCTGGGTCAGTGAAGCCTTTCAGGCCCTCCACACTGCTTCCCTTGTGCCCTAAAGTACTGCTTTCTGGAAGCTAAGCTCTCCGCTGGCAAGAACAGTGGACTCTGCGCCACTTGCCTACCAACGCCTTTAAAGAGGAAAAGCTCCTGTACAGCCGTCTTTTCTGCATTTTCTACTCTGCGCTCCAGTCCACGTAACGGTACACAGAGGAGGCAAGGGCTCTTTGAAAACCGTGAAGAAAGAAGAAATTCGAAAGCACCCCGAAGGCTCTGCTTTCAGCTGTTAGAGAAAAGTTTGCATCCCATAGAAACCAGCACTAATTAAAAAAAAAGTCAGTCCTCAGTCCTGGGAATCAACAGGAAGGGAGTCTTCAGCCTATGGAGTACCCCAAAAATTTAAAAACAAAAAATAAACGTGCACAGCCCATCTGTCTTTTCCCAAACAATACAGTCTTCCAAAATGTAAAAATAAAAATCTTTTCAGATGTGAATTTTACCTCAGTAACTTTTAAAAATCTTTTGGGCCAGGCACAGTGGCTCATGCCTGTAATCCCAGCCCTTTGAGAGGCCAAGGCAGGTGGATCCCAAAGTCAGGAGTTCAAGACCAGCCTGGCCAAAATGGTGAAACCCTGTCCCTACTAAAAATATAAAAAATTAGCTGGGTGTGGTGGTGGGCTCCTGTAATCCCAGCTCCTCGGGAGGCTGAGGCAGGAGTTTCACTTGAACCCAGGAGGTGGAGGTCGCAGTGAGCCAAGATCGCACCACTGCACTCCAGCCTGGGCGAAAGAGGGAGACTCCATCTCAAATTAGAAAATCTTTTCATATTCAATCAACTCAGTTGGCACTACTCTAGGAAAATAATTGGTGCAGACAATCCAAAGTAGTAAATATTTCCAAAAGCATTTTTTACTCCACTTTGACAAACCCTACGCAGATTTTACAGAAAATTTATCTTCATAATTTTTTTATTGTAAATAGTTGCTTAGTAAAGGCAGTTTATACCACTTGAGCACAGGAATGCTGTCAAAAAGAGTGCCTAGGTTGGGCATGGTGACTCACGCCTGTAACCCCAGCACTTTGGGAGGCCGAGACAGGCAGATCGCCTGAGGTCAGGAGTTCGAGACCAGCCTGGCCAACTTGGTGAAACCCCCCCATCTCTACTAAAAATGCAAATATTAGATGGGCATGGTGACGCAGGCCTGTAATTCCAGCTACTCTGGAAGCTGAGGCAGGAGAATCACTTGAACCGGGAGGCAGAGACTGCAGTAACTGAGATCTTGTCACTGCACTCCAGCCTGGGTGACGGAGTGAGACTCTGTCTTAAAAGAAAGAAAGAAAAAAGGAAAAAGTTTGTGTGTATGCAGAAATTAAATAACTGCCTTTTTTTTTTTTTTTTTTTTTTTTTTTTTTTTTGAGACGGAGTCTCGCTCTGTCGCTCGCCCAGGCTGGAGTGCAGTCGTACCATCCTGGCTCACTGCAACCTCCGCCTCCCGGGTTCAAGCGATTCTCTGCCTCAGCCTCCTGAGTAGCTGGGATTAGAGGCGCCCACCACCACACCCGGCTAATTTTTGTATTTTTAGTAGAGATGAGATTTCACCTCTTGGCCAGGCTGATCTCGAACTTCTGACCTCTTGATCCACCTGCCTTGGCCTCTCAAAGTGCTGGGATTACAGGTGTGAGCAAAATTAAATAACTATCTAAATACGGAGGTGGGTTAAAGAAATCCTGATACACACACTACTGTCATGTAGGCATTTTAAATGGTATCTATGAACATTTTAAAACAAATGCTTATGATATAAACGAAAAAAGCAAAATAACTATATTCCATGATTATGAGTGTTAAAAATATTTTTTAAAGACTTGAAAGTAAATATATAGAAATCGTTGTCATTAGGATTGTGGATTAATTTTTTTTATAGGGTCCTTTTCTTAAAGGGAAAAATAGATTAAGCTTAAATTTAAAACCTATTGCTTTTATAATGTGCAAATAATGCCAGTTGGACCACCAGGATAAATGGAAAGTTGTTTTTGAAAGTGCTAGATATTTCACTTTAACTCAGGACCCATGATGTTCGCTCATTCTCTTCCCCTGTGGCATTTCTAGAACCATGAATTTAAGCACTTTGGGAGGTCTTTTAGGACTATGTTTTAAAGTTTATACTAAATCTCTATACTAACATTACTTTGCTACTAGATTTCAAGCTTATTGAGAACTAAGATGATATCTTTTTTGTTGCAAACCTAGACCCCCACGCCCCCATCTTTTTGCACATATAAGAACTTATTTGTGGCCAGGTGCAGTGGCTGACGCCTATGATACCAGCACTTTGAGAGGCCAAGGTGGGCACATCATCTGAGGTCAGGAGTTCGAGACCAGCCTGGCTAACATGGTAAAACCCCATGTCTGGCCAGGCGCGGTGGCTCAATCCTGTAATCCCAGTACTCTGGGAAGCTGAGGCGGGAGGATCGCCTGAGGTCGAAAGTTTGAGAACAGCCTGACCAACATGGAGAAACCCCGTCTCTACTAAAAGCACAAAATGAGGCCGGGCGCGGTGGCTTATGCCTGTAATCCCAGCACTTTGGGAGGCCGGAGCGGGCGGATCACGAGGTCAAGAGATCGAGACCATCCTGGTCAACACGGTGAAACCCCGTCTCTACTAAAAGGACAAAAAAAATTAGCCGGGCGTGGAGGCACATGCCTGTAATCCCAGCTACTCGGGAGGCTGAGGCAGGAGAATCGCTTGAATCCGGGAGGCGGAGGTTGCAGTGAGCCAAAATCATGCCATTACGCTACAGCTTAGACAACAAGAGCGAAACTCCATCTCCAAAAAAAAAAAAAAAGAGAGAGAGATCTTGAAAGTAAGTTCAAAAATTTTACGAGTCTGTTATTTTCCTTGTCTTTTCTCCACTCCAAAGAAAGATAAACCTAATTGGTATTCCTGACCACTACAACAATCAGGACCCACCCGAGGGAGAGGGAAGAAATCTTTATCAAGGATGTATTTAAAGCTCACTAGTTAAACCAAATGAAAACATAAGACCCAGAGAGTTCTTTGTGTATTTGTTTAAAACTTTCGGAAAGGCCAGGCAGGGTGGCACGTGCCTGTCTGTGCTACTGAGGAGGCTAAGGCAGGAGGATAGCTTAAGCCCAGGAATTTGTATCCACCCGGGCAACACAGTGAGGCCTCGATTCAAAAAAAAAGAAGAAGAAGAAAAAGAAAGAAAAAAGGGTTTTAGTAGAAAATATAATCTGATGCAGCAGATTATAGAGTTTTGCATTTTTTAAAAATAGATCTAATTGATAAGACAGCACAAAATGAATATGTGCAACCCAGCAGTTTCATTCCACGTACACACTAGAGCAGTAATCAGCAAACATTTTCTGCATAGAGACAGATAGCAGATATTTTAGGCTTTGCACACCACCCAGTCTTTGTTGCAACTACTCACTAGGCCTGAAAACAGCCTTAGGCAATATATAAAGGCATGAATGACTGTTCTAATAAAATTTTACTTATGGACACTGAAACTTGAATTTTCATATAATTTTCATGTATCATAAAATATGGCTTTCCATTTTTAAAAACCATTCAGAAATGCAAAACCCACTTTAGTGTCTGGGTTATACAAAAAAAAAGGTGGAGGCCAGGTGCGGTGGCTCACGCCTGTAATCCCAGCACTTTGGGAGGCCAAGACGGGAGGATCACAAGGTCAGGAGATTGAGACCATCCTGGCCAACATGGTGAAACCCCATCTCTACTAAAAATACAAAAAAATTAGCCAGGTTTAGTGGCATACACCTGTAGTCCCAGCTACTTGGGAGGCTGAGGCAGGAGAATCACTTGAACCCGGGAGGTTGCAGTGAGTGGAGATCAAGCCACTGCACTCCAGCCTGGTGACAGAGCAAGACTCTGTCTTTAAAAAAAAAAAATAGGTGGAGGGCCCACGGGCCATACGATGGTTTGCCAATTCCTGCTCTAAAGAACTCTTACAGGCCAGGTGCAGTGGCTCACAGCTATAATCCCAGCACTTTGGGAGGCTAAGGTAGGCAGATCACATGAGGCCAGGAGTTCAAGACCAGCCTGACCAACATTGAAACCCTGTCTCTACTAAAAATACAAAAATTAGCTGAGTGTGGTGTCACAGGTCTGTGATCCCAGCTACTCGGGAGGCTGAGGCATGAGAATCACTTGGGATCAGGAGGTGGAGGTTGCAGTGAGCTGAAGTTGTGCCACTGCATTCCAGCCTGCGTGACGGAGCAAGACTCTGTCTTAAACAAGCAAACAAACAGAAAGAACGCTTACATATGCATAACTCAACTACTTATGAGAATGTTCATAACATCATTATGTGAATTAACAAGTGTGCAGATACTAAAAATGTTGGTAGACAAAAACTGGAGTTACATGTATGAACATGGATGATCTTACAAATATATTTAAGAGAAAACACAAATTACAGAAGAACAGTTACAACGCCATCTATATAAATATTTTAAATATGCAGAAATTATATATTACTGTGCATATTTAACATATAATAAAAGTCTGAAGAGGCTGGGCGCGGTGGCTCACACCTGTCATCCCAGCACTTTGGGAGACCAAGGCAGGTGGATCACTTGAGGTCAGGAGTTCAAGACCAGTCTGGCCAACATGGCGAAACCACATCTCTACTAAAAATGCAAAAATTAGTTGGGTGTGGTGGCGCATGCCTGTAGTCCCAGCTACTCAGGAGGCTGAGGCAGGAGACTCGCTTGAACCCAGGAGGCAGAGGATGCAGTGAGTCAAGATTGCGCCACTGCACTCCAGCCTGAGCCACAGAGTGAGACTCTGTCTCAAAAAAAAAAAAAAGTCTGAAGAAATATAAAGGAATGTTCCATATGAAACTCATTTACCTGGTAATGACAGCAGGTGGAAGGCAGGAGGAGGAGAATACAATTGGAGAAGGCTGCCACAAGGGGCTTCACCTGCATTGCTGATGTTTCCTTTTTTAAGCTAAGTGACAAATTCATCAATGTCCATTCTTGATATCATTGTGTACCTTAAATATTTAATAATAAATAGGCCGAGCACTGTGGCTCACACTTGTAATCTCAACACTTTGGGAGGCTGAGGTGGGTGGATCACGAGGTCAGGAGTTCGAGACCAGCCTGGCCAAGATGGTGAAACCCCATGTCTACTAAAAAAAATACAAAAATTAGCCGGGCGCGGTGGCAGTCACCTGTAATCCCAGCTACACAGACTGCTGAGGCAGAGGATCGCTTGAACTCGGGAAGCGGAGGTTGCAGTGAGCCAGGACCGTGCCACTGCACTCTAGCCTGGGCGACAGAGCGAGACTCCGTCTCAAAAAATACATATATTATATATTTAATAATAAAAAGGAATGCACAGTTTCGGGTTTGTTTTTTTTTAGATGGAGTCTCGCTCCGTCACCCAGGCTGGAGTGCAGTGGCACAATCTCGGCTCACTGCAACCTCTGCCTCCTGGATTCAAGCAGTTCTCCTGCCTCAGCCTCCCGAGTAGCTGGGATTACAGGCGCACACCACCATGCCCAGCTAATTGTGTATTTTTAGTAGAGACAGGGTTTCATCATGTTGGCCAAACTGGTCTCAAACTCCTGACCTCAAGTGACCCACCTGCCTTGGTCTCCCAACGTGCTGGAATTACAGGCATGAGCCACTGTGCCCAGCCAGGAATGTGTAGATTTAATGTGAGTTTAGCAAATGGTTTGTCCTACTTGAGGGGAGAGGTGAGGTCAATTTTTATTAACACGTCCAAAAACTTGGTTTGAGCTTAGATTTCTGACACTAAAAAGAAAAAATGTTTCATTTGTTTCATTTTTTAAAATTGGACTGAACCTTAGGAGAAAACAGAAAATTGTACTGCATTCTTGAATAGCCAGCTAATGTAAATAGCTTCAAGCAACAAACTAGTTATTATTGATTTGTTTCAAAAGAGCTGAGTCAGGCTGGACGTGGTGGCTCACGCCTATAATCCCTAAACTTTGGGAGGCCAAGGCAGGCAGATCACCTGAGGTCAGGAGTTCGAGGTCAGCCTGGACAACATGGTGAAACCCCATCTCTACTAAAAATACAAAAATGAGCCAGGTATGGTGGCACATGCGTGGGGTACCAGCTACTGGGGAGACTGAAGCATAAGAATCACTTGAAACTGGGAGGTGGAGGTTGCAGTGAGCCAAGATTGTACCACTGCACTCCAGCCTGGGCAAAAAAAAAAAAAAAAAAAAAAGAGCTGAGTCAGATTCTGACTGTTTAACGGACTCAGTCATGATGTGTTGCCTGTCTTCTCCAAGTTCCCCTGTTCCAGACACGTCTGCTGCAGCATCACAAGGATCCACATGCCCTCGGAATAGCGACTTTCCATCACCTGCCTCATCAGAGCAAACAGACGTGTAAGCGACAATGACGTTAGTGTTTCTGTGTGTGAAAACCTAGTGTGAATTTTCCCGTCCCTGGCAAAAGTTCACAAGCCATCATTATAGAAAAGCAGAAGAAAAAACTGCTTGTTCTGCTTTTAGTGACCTCAGAAGCAGTTGTTAAAACTCTTAAAAAAAAAAAAAAAAAAAAAAAAAGACAGAGTCTTGCTATGCTGCCCAAGCAGGTCTCCATCTCCAGGGCTTACGCAGAGCTGGAACTACAGGCGCACCATCACAACAAGCAAAACTGTCTTTTGATTTAAAATTACGTAAATACTTCTTTAAGTGTCTCTTAATATCGCTGATCTTCCAGTTACCTAAATCACGAGCTTTTTTTTTTCCTTCAAAGACCCCCCAAAGTAACATCCTTTGCAACTACAGGGCAGGTACTGCCCTCTAGTGTTTACACTTTTATAATAAAACATTTACACACTACCCTTTTATCTGACCTTAAAGCATGGAAAATTTGTCAAAAATTAAATAATAGCCTATTAACCCAAAATGTTTCACCTTCACACTACTGGCATTCTGATCATCCTTGCTGGAGGGTTGGCTTGTGCACTGTGGGACGTTGGGCAGCACCCTGGCATCTACCCACTCGTAGTAGCACTCCCACACACACACCCCAGTGTGACAACCAAAAATATCTCCAGACACGGCTAAATGTCCCCAGGGGAACAAAATCACCCCTGGTTGAGATCCGCTGTATTAGCCTAAAGGTTGTCCAAAACAGTCTCATTAGACCTGAAAATTATAAGGAAAAAGGGCTTCTCTGTGCTAATTCCTTTGAGTGAGATAAAGAATTTCATTTATGCATGAAAAACAAGGAGGTACATACAGAATTAAGATTTTCAGCTCCCCACCTCCATGTACCCGAAAAGTCCTTGGGACATTTTTTACGCCTTTAGCTTTCTGTTCCTGCTTTACATCTTAGACCTCTTCACTTCCTTTCAAAGTACATCGCAAACAAAGCTTGCCCTTCTAGCCAAATGCAGAGAAAGTGGTAGTGAAAAGGATGAAGGGAGTCTGAGCGTTTGTATTCAAAAAAAAGGTTCAGCCGTGTGCAGTGGCTCATGCCTGTGATCTCAGCTCTTTGGACAGCCAAGGTGGGTGGACCGCTTGATGTCAGGAGTTCAAGACCAGCCTTGGCAACATGGCAAAACCCCATTTCTATTAAACATACAAAAATTGGCCAGGTGCAATGGCAGGTGCCTGTAGTCACAGCTATTCTGGAGGCTGAGGCAGGAGAATCCCTTGAGCCTGGGAGGCAGGGAGGTTGCAGTGAGCCGAGATCACCCTACTGCACTCC
The DNA here is from genome assembly GCA_004027715.1 of Plecturocebus donacophilus. NCBI lineage: Eukaryota > Metazoa > Chordata > Mammalia > Primates > Pitheciidae > Plecturocebus > Plecturocebus donacophilus. Next base: position 11,831 of record PVKP010020911.1, read on the forward strand.
AACCTGGGCAACAGAGCAAGACTCTCTCTTTAAAAAAAAGGGGAGGTGGGGGTTCTAGCAAAGCATGAAGGCTCAGCATTAATAATGCAGCCAGCCAGGAACCTGTATTGATTGTCAGCTTAATATGAAAATTCTTATAAACTATCAAAAGAAGTTTCAAATCTGGCTTTTAGAAAGATATTTAGGAGGGTTTATTCTAATCTGCTATGAATGATTTTTCCTCTACAAACGTATTATGCTTATAAACCTTGGTTCTGTGAATTTTAACACCTGCAAATTACTGAGAACTTGATATTTAAAAAGTAGAAAAGGAGTTTGGATTGTCACTGATAACTTCCTCCCCTCATCAAATTTCTCACTGACTTAGTTGATTTCACTAAAGAACTAAACAAACAATAAGAATAATAGGGCTGGGTGCAGTGGCTCATGCCTGTAATCCCAGCACTTTGGGAGGCCGAGGTGGCCGGATCACAAGGTCAAGAGATCGAGAACAGCCTGGCCAACATGGTGAAACCCCATTTCTACTAAAAATACAAAAAATTAGCCAGGCGTGGTGCATGCCTGTAATCCCAGCTTCTCAGGAGGCTGAGGCACGAGAATTGCTTGAGTTTGGGAGGCAGAGGTTGCAGTGAGCAACCTGTCTCAAAAAAATTATAATAATTTTTTTTAATTATTATTTTTTTTGAGACAGAGTCTTGCTCTGTCACCCAGGCTGGAGTTCAGTGGCACAGATCTCTGCTCACTGCAACCTCCCTGCCGCCCAGGCTCAAGGGATTCTCCTGCCTCAGCCTCCAGAATAACTGGGACTACAAGCCTGCACCACCACGCCTGCCTGATTTTTGTAATTTTAGTAGAGACAGCGTTTCACTATGTTGCCTAGGCTGGTCTTGAACTCCAGAGCTCAAGTGATTCACCCTCCTCGGCCTCCCAAAGTGCTGTGCTGGTATTACAGGCATTAGCCTAAACACATTTATATAATTAAAAATATACCACTCTTTATTAACACTTTCAAACCTAATTTTTTTTTATTATTTAATGAAATTGAAAGTCTTACAGCTCTGCAGTTGTCAAGCTCTTATTAGTACACCCTTGAAATGGAAATCTGTTTTAGCTACTGTGATGGTTAATACTGAGTGTCAACTTAATTGGATTGAAGGATGCAAAGTATTCATCCCGGGTGTGTTTGTGAGGGTGTTGCCAAAAGAGATTAACATCTGAGTCAGTGGGCTGGGAAAGGCAGACCTACCCTCAATCTGGGTTGGCACAGTCTAATCAGTTCCTTCCTACAGAAGGGACGCAGCCCTGTGGACACCTTGATATTAGCACCATAGATCCATCATCTAACCTCCAAAACTGTAAGAAAATTAATTTGTGTTAAGTGGCTACATTTGTGGTAATCCGTTATAGCAACAATAGGAAACTAATACAGGAGCATCTTTTTTTGTTGTTTTTTTTCTTTGAGATGGAGTTTTGCTCTTGTTGCCCAGGCTGGAGTGCAATGGCGCGATCTCGGCTCACTGCAACCTCCGCCTCCTGGGTTCAAGCAATTCTGCTGCCTCAGCCTCCTGAGTAGCTGGAAGCATAGGCAGGCGCCACCATGCCCAGCTGATTTTTGTATTTTTAGTAGAGACGAGGTTTCACCATGTTGACCAGGATGGTCTCGATCTCTTGACCTCCTGATCCACCCGCCTCAGCCTCCCAAAGTGCTGGGATTACAGGCGTGAGCCACCACGCCCGGCCCAGGAACATCTTATTAGTCTTTTAGTACTCTGGCTATCCTGTTCCGTCAGAATTTTGGCATTTAAATAATTATATCTCATGTTATCACGTTGGCTAAAAAACTGTATGCACTCTTTTTATAGTTGCTATAACAATGTTATTGCTCAAATATACTTGCTATTTACCTTTAAGTGAATAATGTATTCCAAAATTAAAATCCAGAGGCAAATATACACACAATAAGGAGCATCACTCTAGCAATGGAAGACACATTTAGTAGACATGACATATGCATTTAAATATGTGGTAAATTCTAAGCAGCCACCTATCAGATCTCAAGTAATAAAGTCCAGCAGCCCAACCACACTGGCTGTCAAACAAGCTGAAATTTGATTCAGAAAATAGAATCTGATTCAGAAGACAAAAATGGTAACATTAACAATGCTACTTTGATGTGACCCTCTAGCAGAAAGCTGACCCTTTCAACAGTTGTTAAAAAAAAAACAAACGAGGTATGGCTGGGCACCGTGGCTCATGCCTGTAATCCCAGCACTTTGGGAGACCGAGGCAGGTGGATCACCTGAGGTCAGGAGTTTGAGATCACCCTGACCAACGTGGAGAAAACCTGTCTCTACTAAACATACAAAATGAGCCAGGTGTGGTGGCACATGCCTGTAATCCCAGCTGCTTGGGAGGCTGAGGCAGGGGAATTGCTTGGACCCGGGAGGCAGAGGTTGCAGTGAGCCGAGATCGCGCCATTGCACTCCAGCTTGGGCAACAAGAGTGGAACTCCATCTAAAAAACACACACACACACACAAAAACAAGGTATGTCTGTAGGAGAGAGCTGAGCTTGATAAATGAAGAAAACAGGCCTAGCCCCATAATGTAACGAGAACTGGGCGACAATTTAATCTCATTCTGTTCCACTATCCTTTAACAGTGGGAGCTGCCATTGTGAAATCTTGCTGCATGGCACCTGCTAGGCCTCGTTCTCATCTCGCAGTTCCCAGAATTCCTCTTGATTGCAGCATCCATACACTTTTCATTTTCCTGGCGAGGTATTATTTGGACACTCTTAAGGAATCCTTTTTCTTTGTCCACGCCATGTAGTCTCATTCTGTTGCCCAGGCTGGAGTGCACTGGCACAATGTTGGCTCACTGCAACCTCCACATCCTGGGTTCAAGCGATTCTCCTGCCTCAGTCCCCCAAGTAGCCGGGACTACAGGCGTGTGCCACCATGCCCGGTTAATTTTTGTATTCTTAGTAGAGGCATGGTTTCACCATGTTTGCCAGGCTGGTCTCAAACTCCTGACCTCAAGTGATCCTTCTGCCTCTGCCTCTCAAGTGCTGGGATTATAGGCATGAGCCACTGCACCTGGCCCTCTTACGGAATCCTAATTGCCACTTTTAAGGCTTATAATTCCTCCGAATAACTAAAGCAATAACACATACTCTAAAAAGAAAACTTTTCTTCCTTTGCCAATACATTGACAAATTTGGAAAAGATAAAATTTGGAAAACATAATGTTCATTATTCTTGTGATCATGACTCTTGAAACTTCAAGCAGGTAACTCTGTACACAGACCAGTTCCTCATCTTTCCCGAGGTGCTTAAGAAAAACAAGAACGTTTAATCCAGATGCTGTTTTCTAAATTGGCCAAAATATGTTATTCCTTGATTTGAAATGCAAGAAATTATTTTGGTTTAGCACTTACATCTTAAGAAAGTAAGCTTCAGAAATTCTCCTGTTTCATCTCCTCCTGTCATGCGTCAATATCATTTGGTCTTTGGCTTCAACGAGGACAAGTTCATTTCTTCTTAGCCCTAACTAACGGTTATGTAGAAGACTGACTTTTCTAATAGTGTGTTCACAGTGAGTTCATTACAGAACATTTTCCTTATTTTCAGCTGCCATCAATGTGGGCATCAAGGTGTCCTTCTACTAAGCCGTTGAATCTGAACAGGTAACATGGATTATATATGTATAGTAACTTGGAGATTTTACTGTATTTCTCTTATGAGATGTGTTACATAGTTTTTTTTTCTCCCTCCTTGATGTGCTACTAAACTGTCTCTGGAGAATTGTATGCTTTAAGTCTAAACATCAAGTACGGAGTAGGTTGAAGGGATAATATCAAGAAAAGTAAACTCCAGCCATTTTTAAGCTATACTTGAGATCTTTCCCTCTTACATTTCTGTGATGAGACAGCTAATCACAACTAAGCAGGTTATAAAGACCTACACCGACACTGTGTACAAGACAACGCTAACAAAAGGTGGAAGACACAAAGGCAGTTCCTGCCCTCCACAGCATTTCCCCGGGAGGAGCACTGCCTTTCAGTTTTCTCTTTTGTGGGAACAGAAAGAATAATGGTAAGAGGCTGAACAATGGCTGCACCAGGAGGGAACTCTAGACAAGCAACCCATGGATATGCAAGAGAAAGACTGCCTCCAGGGGTCCATGAAAGAGACTGCCTGAAGATGGGTGGGATCTGGATGAGATGGAAAACACTCTAGGCAGAGGGAAAAGTGCGACGAGCAAAGACAGAGATTTGTGTAGTTGTTTCCTGGGGCTGCTGGAACAAAGTATCACAAACTGGTTGGCTTAAAGCAGCAGAAATCTCTCACCGTCCTGAAGGCCAGAAGTCTGAAATTGAGTTGTGGGAGGGGCCATACTTTCTCTGAAGGCTCTAAAAGAGGATTTTCCTTGCCTCCTCCTAGCTTCTGGTGGTTGCAGACAATTCTTTTCATTCTTTGGTTTGTAGACACATCACTCCAATCTCTGCCTCCACCATGACATGGTGTTTTCTTTGTATGCCTCTCTGTTCATGTTACCCCCACTGCTCTGTGTCTGTATCCATATCTCCTCCTCTTATAAATACACAGCTCATATTGAATTAGGGCCCATCCACCCACTACAACTTCATCTTAACTACATCTGCAATGACTCTGTCTCCAAATAAGGTCACATTCATAGGTAGGCATTAGAACTTGAACATATCTTTTTGGAGGACACAATTCAACCCACAACATATGGTCAAGAAGTTCAATGTGGTTACAAAGTAGAGTGTATCTAGGGAAAGAGTGGAAGTAGGGGGCTGGAGTGTAGAGGACCTTAATAAATAAGCAATGAGGGTGCACAGAATATTTTTAAGTAAAAGAATATTACTGGCCAGGCGAGGAGGCTCACGCCAGTAATCCCAGCACTTTGGGAGGCCAAGGTGGGTGGATCCTTTGAGTTCAGGAGTTCGAGACCAGCCTGGGTTACATGGCAAAACCTCATCTCTACTAAAAATACAAAAATTAGCTGGGCATGATGGTGCACACCTGTGATTCCAGCTTCTTGGGGGAGTTGAGGTGGGAGTCTCACTTGAGACTGGGAGGCACAGATTGCAGTAAGCTGACATCACCCCACTGGAAAAAAAAAAAAGGAGTATTACTAATAAAGTTGTCAATTTGGAAAAATTGATTTGTCATTATTATTTAAAATTCATTATAGTAGAAAAAGAGAAAAGAATAGGAAAAGTCAGAGAGCTGCTTCAGGAATAGAGGGGGTTTGTGATTCATCAAATAAAATAGTCCATAGATCTATAAAGAATGGGACACACAAGAGAGCCTGGTTATAAGAGATGAAGTCTGACTGAAGCAGGGGACTAGGAGAATAGTGTTAGAATTATTGTCATTGTTACATTAATCAAACTGCATTCTTTCTTTTCTTTTTTTTTTCTAATCAAACTGCATTCTAACACCAATTCTCAGGCATCAACTGGGAACCAATTCAATTCTGATACTAACTACTGAGAAATAAAAATAAAATCCTAAGCACCCCCAACTAAACGAGTGGACCCCTTCTTGGTCAAGGGGCCCAAGAGAAGCCTTAGAAACTGAGTTATTGGTCATGTTGGGACAGGTCAGACACCCTGTTGTACCCCTCCCTCCCTAACGGCCTTCTTTCCTGAGAGTTAAAGAGAAACCAGCCCTCTCTTTCCTTTATTTTTTATTTATTTATTTTTTGAGACGGGGCCGTGCTCTGCCACCCAGGCTGGCAGACAATGGTGCAGACACAGCCCACTGCAGCCTTGACCTCCTGAGCCCGTAGAATCCTCTGGCCTCAGTCCCTCAAGTAGCTGTGACGCCAGGCTAATGTTTGCATTTTTGTAGAGATGGGTTTCTGCATGTTGCCCGGGCAGTCCTTGAACTGAGCTCAGGCAATATGCCCCATCTCCTAAAGTGCTGGGATGACAAGCTTGAGCCACTGTGCCTGGCTGTAACCAGCCCTTCCAAAAGACTTGCTCCACTGCTGTTTTACACAACTGACCAGCAATCCTTCCTGATAAGAGACCACTGACCATGGACTGGTTCTGGCCAGTTTACAGAGGCTGTGCACAGGATGCCTCTATTCCCCCGTTTCACCTTCTCACATATACAGCCTAACTGTAACACATTTAAGTATGAAGTCACCACCCCAAAGTAAACATGTGACATACGTAACATGCATGCTGGCTTACTAGCATGTGCCCCCACTTTATGCATATTCACAGCTCCTCCTATAACCTGTTGACTGTATACACAGCCAACCCGTTCAGCATAAATTCCTGCCTCACCCTCTCAAAGTGCCTGCTCTCAGTTTCCACCAGAGGCTACACTTCCCAGCCTGCAGGCAACAATCCTTCATAAAAAATAAAACTCTTGTTTCCAAATTTATGAACCTTAAGTGCAGAATCCACAGGTTAATTGCATCTTGGGTGTCAAACTTCTGCCCAACCAACTATAAACTGGGGGCTTCCCACAACCTCCTCAGGTTCAATAATTTGCTAGAACAATGCAGAACCCACTGTTCTAGGTAAATAATACAACTGTCATTTAACATCACATTTGTATCATAAAGAATACAATTTACACTGGGTGCAGTGGTTCATGCCTGTAATCTCAACATTTTGGGAGGCCAAAGCAGGGGGAATGCTTGAGCCCAGGAGTTTGATTCTAGCCTGGGAAACACAGCAAGACCCATCTCTACAAAAAATGTTAAATATGACCTGGATGTCGTGGTGCACGCCTGTGGTCCTAGCTACTCAGACAGAGGCTGAGGTGAAAGAATCACTTGAGCCCAAGAAAACAAGGCTGCAGTGAGCCATGTCTGTGCCATTGTACTCCAGCCTGGGTAACAGACCTGAATGACAATTTTCTTTGCCTCAAAAAATAATAATAATAAAACAATTCAATAAAACAAAAAATAGCCAGGCATGGTGATGTGTACCTGTAGTCCCAACTACTTGAGAGGCTTAAGGCAGAAGGACTGCTTGAGCCCAGGAGCTTGAGGCTATAGTGAGCTATGATTGCACCACTGTACTTCAGCCTGGATGGCAGAATGAGACCATCTCAAAAGAAAAAAAAAAGGCGGGGCACAGTGGCTCACTTCTGTAATCCCAGCACTTTGGGAGGCTGAGGTGCGCAGATCACCTGAGGTCAGGAGTTCGAGACCAGCCTGGCAAACATAGTGAAACCCCATCTCTACTAAAAAAAAAAAAAAGAAAAAGAAAAATACAATAAAATTAGCCAGGCATGGTGGCTCGTGCCTGTAATCCCAGCTCTTTGGGAGGCTGAGGCAGAAGAATCGCTTGAACCGGGGAGGTGGAGGTTGCAGTGAGCCAAGATTGTGCCATTGTACTCCAGTCTGGGCAATAAGAGTGAGACTCCACCTCAAAAAAAAAAAAAAAGAAAAAGAAAAGAAAAGAAAAAAAGAAAACAATTCAAGAACAACCAATGAAAAAGACACACAAGGCGAGGTCTGAGGGGATGGGAGTGGGGAACGGGAACAGAGTTTCCCACGCCTTCTCCTCATAGAATCTGGGTGCATCACCCTCCTGGCACATCAATGTGTTCACAAACTAGGAGGCTCCACTGAGCCTCAGAGTCTGGAGTATTTATTAAATCACTGGCCACTCGATTGAACCTAATCCCTAGACCCTCTCTCCTCCAAGGAGATCAGGGTTGCCAGGGTAGGGTAGGGCAGTGAAATCAAAAGTTTGCAAGTTTCAATCCTCTGAACCTATGCTTGGTCTTTCTGGTGTGACCAGCCAGTCTCTTGAAAATACCAAAGGACTCACAGTGAGTTACTTCATTCACATCAACTCAGGTATGGTCAAAAAGGGATCGTAATGAATAACAAAAGATATTTCTACTTGTGTCCCTTAGGAAATTCTAAGGGTTTTAGTTAGTTACTTTTTAGAGACGGAGTTCTCACTCCATTACCAGTGTGGAGGGCAGTGGTACAATCACAGCTCATTGTAGCCTCAAACTCTTGGACTCAAGCAATCCTCCTGCACTGGCCTCTTAAAGTGCTGGAATTACAGGCATGAGTGACCGCGCCCATCCCTCCAAGGGTTTTTGAACCCGTGTGTTGGCAACCAGAGACAAAGATCAGACATCCAGGCATACCTCAGGGATGTCACAGTTTGTGTTCCCGACCACAGCAATAAAGTAAATATCACAACACCACAAGCGAGTCACACACATTTTTTGGTTTCCCAGTGCTTATAAAAGTCACATTTATACTATACTGTAGACTACTAACTGTGCAACAGCAGTATGTCTAAAAAAGTACAAACCCTTATTTGAAAATACTTCATTGCTAAAAAAAAAAAAAAATTGTTAATGGTCATCTGAGTCTGGTGGAGAGTCTTGCCTTTGGTGGCTACTGACTGATCACAGTGGTGACTGCTGAACACTGAGGTGGATGTGGCAATTTCTTAAATAAAACAATGACATTTGCTGCGTCAATTGACTTTTCCCTTCACAAGAGGTTTCTCTCTAGCATGCGGCGCTTTGTGATAGCATTTACTCGCAGTAGAATTTCTTTCAAAATTGGAATCAGTCCTCAAACGCTGCCACTGCTTTAACAAGCAAGTCGATTAATACTTCAAATCCTTTGTTGTCATGCAACTACGTTCACAGCGTCTTCACAAGAAGTGGATTCCGTCTCAAGAAACCTTTTTCTTTGCTTATCCATAAGAAGCAACTCCGCATCTGTTAAAGTCTTATCATGAGATGGAGGCAATTCAGTTTCATCTTCGGGCTCCACTTCTAAGTCTAGTTCCCTTGCTATTTCTACTACATCACCAGCTATTTCCTCCCGTGAAGTCTTAAACTCCTCAAAGACGTCCATGAGGATTGGAATCAACTTCTTCCAAACTTCTGTTAATGTTGATATTTTGACCTCCTCCCACGAATCATAAATGTTCCTTTTTGTTTGTTTTTTGTTTTCTTGAGATGGAGTTTCGCTCGTCACCCAGGCTGAAGTGCAATGACGCAATCTCGGTTCACTGCAACCTCCACCTCTTGGGTTCAAGTGATTCTCCTGCCTCAGCCTCCCGAGCAGCTGGGACTACAGGCGCCTGCCGCCACGCCTGGCTAATTTTTGTATTTTTAGTGGAAACAGGGATTCAGCATGTTGTCCAGGCTGGTCTCAAACTCCTGACATCACGCAATCCGCCCACCTTGGCATCCCAAAGTGCTAGGATTACAGGCATGAGCCACCGCACCCAGCCTTGAATCATAAATGTTCTTAATGGCATCTAGAATGCTGATTCCTTTCCAGAAGGTTTTCCATTTTCTTTGCCCAGATCCATCAAAGGAATCACTATCAATGGCAGCTACAGCCTTATGAAATATATTTCATAAATAATAAGACTTAAAAGTCCAAATTGCTCCTTTATTCCTGGGCTGCAGAATAAAAGTTGTGTTAGCAGGCATAAAAACAACAGTAATCTCCTTGTACATCACCATCGGAGCTCTTGGGTGACCAGGTGCATTGCCAGTGAGCAGTAATACTTTGAAAGGAAGCCTTTTTTCTGAGGAGTAGGTCTCAACAGTGGGCTTGAAGTATGCTATACCTGTTTTTTAAAATCAATATTATGCTACTATGGGAACTTAGCAGGAAAAAAATGAAACACATTTTACTCTTGCTTGATTTAAGATTTTTAATCATTAATTTTTTCTTTTCCTTTTGTTTCTTTTCTTTTTCTTTTTTTGAGATGGAGCTTCCCTCTTGTTGCCCAGGCTGGAGAGAAATGGCATGATCTCATCTCATTGCGACCTCTGCCTCCCAGGTTCAAGGGATTCTCCTGCCTCAGCCTCCCAAATAGCTGGGATTACAGGCACCTGCCACACGCCCAGCTAATTTTTGTATTTTTAGTAGACACAGTGTTTCACCATGTTGGCCAGCCTGGTTCGAACTCCTGACCTCAGGTGATCTACCCGCCTCATCCTCCAAAGGTGCTGGGATTACCAGCGTGAGCCACTGCGCCCAGCCATTAATTTTTTCACATGTAAAAGTTGTCGGCCGGGTGCAGTGGCTCACGCCTGTAGTCCAAGCACTTTGGACGCCAAGGCGGGCGGATCATCTGAGGTCGGGAGTTCAAGACCAGCCTGACCAACATGGTGAAACCCCGTCTTTATTAAAAAAAAAAAAAAAAGTTGTCAGAATCCAAATGGAGTCACTAATGTTAACGAAATCCTTACGAGGCCAGAAAATGTCATAATGAGAGGGTTTTTTATACTTGTATGCCTGAAAATAAAAAAGTCTCTACAAAAAACACATCTTACACAAAGGCCATCACAATCTTCACACAAAAAAGACTTCTACAAGGACATCTGCCCAGCAACTACTTATTTCACCTCAGACTGGTATCACTTCTGTTATTAATCCTTGTAGCCAAAGATAATTATTTCAAACAATTGCATAATACTCCTGATTATTTTACTTTAAAAACTTTGGTCTCCCTTTATCTCCTTGAATATGCACATCATTTACAATGGCATGCGGATTCCCATTGCAATGCTCTATGCCCAAATAAATGTCGTTTTCTTTTAGAGAGCCTCTCCTTCTGCCTGTTATTTAGGTCAACATATATCAGGTCTAGATCTATCTTCATAAAATTAAATTTGATTCAAGTAGCTTAGTCGAGCATCATCTGCTTTTCCCCTAGAATTTAAGCCACTTACTTATTTACCATCTTGTTGTATTGTATTTGTCAGACTTCCAAAACAACTTCAAATTATAGGGGCTGAGAGATAACAAAGGGCCAGATCATGTGCAAAACTGAACTTTGACCCACGATATGCAGGACCTTGCCCAGGAGATCAACCTTTTATCTACAATAAACAACTCAGCAAGACAGCCTGCTGTAAGTCAGAATTAGAGGAAGCCAGTTTGCTACCTCTAATGACAATCTAGGAAGCTAAAAAATAACTTCTCTAACAATTGGCCTAAAATGGCCAGGACTTGATCAGTAACTGACAGCTTCCTAAATTTTAGTCCCCATTTCCAACATAGGACCAGCCAAGGAAAGCCAGATATGCACCCCTAACCAATCACATAGGATGCCCCACTCTGGTTAGCTCACCTACAGCCTCTCATCAGGGCACACCTGAAGGCTTTTCTCCCTTCTATAAAGCTTTCCCATTTCTCTGCCTGACTTTGGGTCTCTGCCCAAATGCCAGTGCTGGTGACTGACTCCCTGGCTAAAGCAAGCTCAGAATAAACAGCCTTTGCTTCTCTCATTTGGTAGGTCTTCTTTTTCCTTTTCTTTTAAAGACAGAGTCTTACTCTGTCACCCAGGAGGGAAGTGGTGCCATCTCAGCTCACTGTAACCTCCGCCTCCCAGTTCAAGTGATTCTCCTGCCTCAGCCTCCTGAGTAGCTGGGACTACAGGTGTGTGCCACCAGGGTTTCAAGACCAGCCTGGCTAACATGGTGAAACCCCACCTCTACTAAAAATAGAGCGTGGTGGTGGGCACCTATAATCCCTCTACTCGGGAAGTTGACACAGGAGACCCACTTGAACCACGGAGGCAGAGTTTGCAGTGAGCCAAGATCACACCACTGCACTCCAGCCTGGGCAACAAGAGCAAAACTCCATCTCAATAAATAAATAAATAATTTTTAAATGACAAAAAAATAGGGGAAGTATTATCATCTGATACGAAAAATAATTAGTATAATTATTGTATTTAAAAACTGAGGTCAGGCACGGTGGCTCACTCCTGTAATCCCAGCACTTTGGGAGGCCGAGGTGGATGGATCACTTAAGGCCAGAGGTTCGTGACCAGCCTGGCTAACATGGCAAAACCCCATCTCTACTAAAAATACAAAAATTAGCCAGGGTGGTGGAATTCCAGCTACCCGAGTGGCTGAGGCACAAGAATCGCTTAACTCTGAGAGGCAGAAGTTGGAGTGGGCTGAGATGGCACCACTGCACTCCAGCCTGGGCAACAGAGGGAGACTCTGTCTCAAAAAAAAAAAAGTATGTTAATAGAAGAAAGTAATTTACAGAGAATCAAAGGAAGCAAGAATTTGGCAGCATTAGTCTAGTAGTGCTGAATGTACTGCTGGAGAGGTGAGACAAGCTAAACACAACAAATACTAAAATCTCTAGAAAGAATACTCTAGTGTGGATCAGGGTAGGTTCCTCATACTTGTCAAGTACATAAAATATCCCGAAAGACCATTTAGCACTCTCTCTGATTCTATGCTCACCTGAGAGGATTCTGATTATGCACTTGGCCTCTCAGTTACCTATCCTAGAAGGGATACACTAGACCACCTAGCCACATGACTACTGTACTTGAAACCCAGACTGGGGACAGTGGCTCCCGACCATAATCCCAGCTCTTTGGGAGGCCAAGGAGGGAGGATCACTTGAGGCCAGAAGTTTGAGACCTGCCTGGGCAACATGGTGAGATCCCATCTTTAAAAAATAAAAAGAAGAAGAAAGCAACTAAATAAAGCTCTGTTAAAAAAAAAAAAAGAAAAGTGGCTAATCCGAATTGAGATGTGCTGTAAGCGTAAAATTCATCCCAGATTTGGAAGCCTTTGTATGAAAAAAATACACAAAAAAAATCTAACGATTTCTTATGTTGATTTCATGTTGAAATTATAATATTTTGAATATATTGGGTTAATTAAAATATATTAAAATTAATTTTACCTGTTTCTAGGTTTTTAAATATGACTACTAGAAAATTCTAAATATATCTGTGACTTGCATTTTTATTTTATTTATTTTTATTTTTTTGAGACAGAGTCTCACTCTATCACCCAGGCTGGAGTGCAGTGGTGCCATCTTGGCTCACTGCGATCTCCACCTCTCGGGTTCAAGAGATTCTTGTGCCTCAGCCATCCGGGTAGCTGGGATTCTATCACCTTGGCAAATTTTTGTATTTTTAGTAGAGATGGGTTTCATTATGTTGGCTAGGCTGGTCTCCAACTCCTGACCTCAGGTGATCCACCTGCCTCAGCCTCCCAAAGTGCTGGGATCATGGGTGTGAGCCACCGCGCCCACCGACTTACATTTTTGACAGAATTATGTTTCTATTAAAGAGCGCCTATTTAGAACACTGAATAATTATACCATGGTCAATGTATGTATACAATCTCCCTGTAAATTAACAAATTGACACCGCGGTTTAGAAATCTGACTTTGGTGAATTTTCATGGCACAAGTCTGTCCCTCACAAATTGATCGATTTTGTATTTACAAAATCAAATAAATCTTTTCCTTCCACAGCCCTGCAAAATGAAGGATCAGGCCTTCACTGAAGTGAGCAAATCAAAACTTTGGCATCTTCTGAGCTTTCTGGGCACAAGCTGTCAACTCAGACATTTCTATGCCTGCAGTTTTGCTCTTGGTTTATAATCTTGGGTTTAGGCTGTGTTTTTCAAGGGATAGAGTTGCTATCATTCATCTGTGTTTTCCTATCACTTATGTTCCTTAAACAAAGGTTTTTTAAAGCTTGTTAAATAAATATTCTACATTTCATACCTTTGATCATAGCTATAAGGCTGCTTGCCTTGAAAAGGATTTGTATATAATTCCCCATGATTTTTTTCTTAATATGTTAATTGCAAACTGCTTTTAAAGATTGAGCACATGAAGACCTGAAAGACAGCAGTTATTTACAGTCACATAAAATAAAAATGGCAAGTGATATCTAATTAATAGCTACCAACCTAATAATATGGAGTGGAAGCTTGATAACCATTACAGCACACCGTATTTTATTATTAAGGACAGAGCCTTAGAGACAGACCACAGAATTGACATTTCATCATTATGTGATGGCCTACATTATATGACCTCTTATTTGTCCCTTAATTCCAATAGCATCCTCAAGGCTGTTACAGAACAGCAGTGGAAAGGAAAATAGATGGCACAAAAAGAAAAGTAGGTTCATCATGGGACGGGTGTAATCTTTGGCCTCATAGCAGAGACCAGATGGCAGTAACTCCTCTCTCAGCAAGTAGCTCCTCAATGTCCTACGGGTGTAAACAACAAATTCACATTATCTTCATCTGCTAATGTTTTTTTTTAAATATTGTGGCAGCATCAAAACAATGCTGAAAATACAATCCTCCAATATATGAAGAAAAAAAATTCTGCTAAATATTTAGTCTGTCAAAAGGAAAAGTCTTTTCTGAGAAATGCTATTACCCACTAGAAAATCTTGTCTTCTTAAAATCCAAGAATATTCTCATCTCTTTTTTTATTTTTTGAGACAGAGTCTCACTCTGTCACCCTGGCTGGAGTGCAGCGGTGCGATCTCGGCTCACTGCAACCTCCGCCTCCCACGTTCAAGTGATTCTCCTGCCTCAGCCTCCTGAGTAGCTGGGACTAGAGGTCCGGCATACACCACCACGTCCGGCTAATTTTTGTATTTTTTAGTAGAGACAGGGTTTCACCATGTTGGCCAGGCTGGTCTCGAACTCCTGACCTCATGATCCACTTGCCTCGGCCTCCCAAACTGCTGAGATTACAGGGGTGAGCCACCGTGCCTGGCCTCTTATTTTTAAATAAAGCAAATGGCCCTAATTTTACCCAGTTTTGTGGCTTTGTAAAAGCCAATGAAAATGTCTGAGAAACTATTGGCATTCGTTTTACTGCAGTTAAATATGTGCTAATTTTGCTGGGTGCAGTGGCCTGTGCCTGCAGTCCCCGCTACTTGGGAGGCTGAAAAGCAGGAGGACGCCTTGAGCCCAGGAGTTCTGGGCTACAGTGTGCTATTCTGATTGTGTGTCCGTGCTGAGTTTGGCGTCAATATGGTGACCTCTTGGGAACAGAGGACCAACAGCTTGCCTAAAGGAGGGGTGAACTGGTCCAGGTTGGAAACGGAGCAGGTCAGAACTCGCGTGCTGAACAGTAGCAGGATCAAGACCGTGAATAGCCACTGCATTCCAGCTTGGGCAACTGACTCTGTCTGTCTGTCTGTCTCTCTCCCTCTCTGTCTAGATAGATAGACAGACAGAGCATATATATTAATTCTATAGAAACGTAACTGTCCTTTGACATTTTAATAAAAATTGTGTACACAAGAATTCAAATTTAATTATTCTCTTCTCCTTCCATAGCTTCAAAGACATCTTTCAGTTGCACAAGACAAACTGAAGCAAATATTCTCTGAAAGGTGGCTGATTCCAATAAAATGTATAATTTTTGTGTTTTTAGTAGAGACGGGGTTTCACCATGTGGTGACGAGCCCCTGTAGTCCCAGCTACTCAGGAGGCTGAGACTTGAACCCGGGAGGAGCAGGTTGGAGTGAACCAAGAGCCGCTGCACTCCAGCCTGGCGACAGAGCGAGGCTTCGTCTCAAAAAAAAAAAAAAGTATAATTTGATGACAGTTTTTCTTCCATAATTTGAGACACTTCTAACAAACTGTAATTCAGTTGTCCTAATTAAAATAAGAAAAATGTTAATAATCTCACACAGTGACCTTTACAGAATTTCCCTCCGTGGAACCATTCTTTCCTTTGGAGAGAGAGGAAAGGTAGTGTACATACATACCCAAAAGCTCTTAATCACTTTACACGTGGGCTGCATGTCATTTTTCAATGGTTTTCCTCTAGGTAAGTTGGTTGCTCCAGTATTTTCCAGAATTGATTCATTCTTAAGTACCAACTTGACCGTTTAATGCAGCAATTCTGGCTTTAAAATAAAAGAAAAATAGTAGTAGGGAACAACGTGGAACAGTAGGCTAGCCCCTGGACAAGAAGTTACCTGAACAGAGGTCACCCAAATGGGAACCTGAGCTAGACTGTGCACAAGTGACAGAAGCAAAAGTGGCCTCAGCTCCAAACGCAGCACTTGATAAACCACACTCATGCTCAGCCCTCATTTCCACCTTATGAAAACGTACATAACTCCACCATTTACAGCTGCTGAGCAGGCGGATGATATTTGTCAATGTGGGGTTTAGAATAATGCAGTATTTGAAATAAAATTAGAAAATAAGGCCAGGGACAGTGGCTCATGCCTCGAATCCCAGCACTTTGGGAGGCCGAGAAGGGAGGATCGCTTAAGCCCAAGAGTTCCAGATCAACCTGGGCAACAGAGCAAGACTCCATCTGTATTAAAAAAAAAAAAAAAAAAAAAAAAAAAAAAAAAAAAAAAAAAAAAAAAAAAAAAAAAAAAAAAAAAAAAGGCGCGGTGGCTGAAGGCTATAATCCCAGCACTTTGGGAGGCCGAGGCGGGCGGATCACGAGGTCAGGAGATCGAGACCCTGCTGGCCAACATGGTGAAACCCTGTCTCTACTAAAATACAAAAGAAAAAAAAAAAAATAGCCGGTGTGGCGGCGCGCGCCTGCAGTCTAGCTGCTCGGGAGGCTGAGGCAGGAGAATCGCTTGACTCCGGGCGGCGGAGGTCGCAGCGAGCCGAGATCGCGCCCCTGCACTCCGGCTGGGTGACACAGCAAGACTCCGCTCAAAAAACAAATGAAGAAAACAAAAGCTTAGTTAATCGTTAACAACGATTGCAAAATGGAATAGACAGTAAAGAAAAGGAAGGTCCTGAGGACCCGACCCACGAGTTTCTATTCAAGGAAGATGGACCTGCCCAGAGGAAGCGACGCGGAAGCGGGATCCAGGGCGCTTTCCACAGGCTGCCGGCACGCCGCGCATGCGCAGGTCTCTGACTTTGCCCGTTATTGTGCGTGCGCGCCCGCCCTAGTTTTTCTAGATCACGTGGGGTGGGATCACGTGACCGGGGTTGCGGCATTTCTGGCCCAATCGGAGACGGCTTCGGAAAGCGCCCTTGTAGAGCAATCGGGTAGCCCCGGCCCCTTCCGAGTCTTGACCTCATCGTCTGCTCCTAGCTCTTCCACGCTGCTCTTGAATCCAAAAATTCGCCTTGGAGGACATTTTTGCCTGTGTTCCGAGAATCACAGTAGGGACACACTCTAAAGTGATCAGCACTTTTTATTTTTTGCCTCCATCAACTAAAATAACATTGAAGTCCTATTGCTCTCTCCCCAAGACGCTAGAATTCTGTTCTGTTGCTTGAGATTCCAGAATCGCTGGAGGCCGCCCTGTGGTAAAAACGGCACTCCCCCAAGAAAGAAGAACTTTTATCTGTATCTCAGAGGTTGAACATTTGAGAAATCAAGATTAAAAACATTTAAAGAGGCAAGCGTCCCCTGGGACTCTGATAACGTACCTCAAAACGTACCCCCAAAGGCCACTTCGTCAATTTAGGTATTTAAAATCTCCCAATCCGTCTCTTCAAGCCTATCAAAAATCTGAAGTAGTGATGCTGAGATAACATGTGGTTGGTCCAACCCGGCGGAGCGTGAGGGGAAACGGCTTAGAGAAATTTAATCTTAAAATGGGTCCTTTCTTCATTTCCCTGACATGAGAGAACTGGGTAAAAAGCAAAATGGACGGGGCTGAGTTCTAGGTCGCCAACCCTTCACGTGCTGACTGCTGCAGCCCAGGAAGCTTGGCGATGCTTCCCGTCACATGCGCGGCTCGGTGAAAATACGGCTGAGCAAAACTGTCCAGTTTGCTGAGAAAGTTTCTCACCCGTCATCCTCTCCAGAAAGCTGTAACCAATTTCCCACAGATAAATCCTCACACTGCAGAAGTGTTGTCCTAACGGCATGTCCTCGGAAACCCGGCCTGCGGCGGAGCCTCGCTGCGGACTGGCGGGGACGGCGGCTGCTCCGCTCGGCTTCCCCGGCTGCTGTCATTGGTGCTTCAGTGCCTTCCGTTGCACTCAGACTCTTCTCCGGTCCCCGGAAGTCCTTCGTCCAGGCGCGGTGGCTCAGGCCTGTAATCCCAGCACTTTGGGAGGCCGAGGCGAGTGGATCACCCGAGGTCGGGAGTTCGAGACCGGCCTGACCAACATGGAGAAACCCCGTGTCTACTAAAAATACAAAATTAGCCCGGCGTGGTGGCGCGCGCCTGTCATCCCAGCTACTCGGGAGGCTGAGGCAGGAGAATCGTCTGAACTCCCGAGGCGGAGGTTGCGGTGAGCGGAGATCGCGCCATTGCACTCCAGCCTGGGCAACAAGAGCGAAACTCCGTCTCAAAAAATAATAACAGAAACAAAAATTAAAATAAATGGCTTTGAAAGCCACTGACTACGCTCTTGAATGTCTACTCAGTGCCAAGAGAAATGGACTCTGGGAGAAAATCCCACCTGTGGCCCTGTGAGCTAATTCTGGGGAGTGACTCCAACCAGGAAAAGTCACAACCAAAGTGGAAAAGAGAGATGGTAGCCTTCATCATCTGCAAGATGGGGCAGTTCATTTAATAGGAAAATAATCGATATGCTGCCATAAATTTTTTTTTAAGATAATAGGAAGTCAGAGAAAATAGGCAAGTGTTTCCAGTGTCGGTTACTTCTTGAAGCTAGAACAGGTGGTTTTCACCAGAGCTGTGTGCCTATTTGGCGGCTTGTGTCAGCATTAACCACCAACATGGATGTGTCCGTATTATAAGTGACCAAGTCCAAACAAAAATTAACAAAAATTTGAAATATTTGTAATATTCGTGAAGTAGAAAAGGCCATACCTGCTTCTGATTCTTTGTTAATCCAGTTTAGGGGTTTTTATTTATTTGTTTGAGACAGAGTCTTGCTCTGTTGCCCAGGCTGGAATGCAGTGGCGTGGTCTCAGCTCACTGCAACCTCTGCCCCCAGGTTCAAAAGATTCTCCTGCCTCAGCCTCTGGAGTGGCTGGGATCACAGGTGAGTGCTTCCACACCTGGCCAATTGTTATATTTTTAGTACAGATGGAGTTTCGCCACGTTGACCAGGCTGGTCTGGAACTCCTAACTTCAGGCAATCTGGCCGCCTCGGCGTCCCAAAGTGCTGGGATTACAGGTGTGAGCCCCAGGGTATTATGGGATAACCCTACTTCAGGGTCTTACTACCCAAAAACGTGACTAGATTTTTAAGAAATCACGTATTTTAGGTTGGGGTGCGTGGCTCATGCCTGTAATCCCAGCACTTGGGAGACCGAGGCGGGCGGGTCACTTCAGGAAAGGAGTTCAAGACCAGCCTAGGCAACACAGTGAAACTCCATCTCTACAAAATATATATATATAAAGTCGGGTGGCTCATCGTGGCTCCTGCCTGTAGTCCCAGCTACTCGTGAGGCTGAGGCAAGAGAATCCCTTGAACTGGGGAGGCAGAGGTTGCAGTGAGCCAAGATCACACCACTGCACTCCAGCCTGGGCAACGGAGCAAGACTAGTCTCAAAAAAAAAAAAAAAACAAAAAAAGTGCCCTGGAGATCAACTCATTTTTAATTTCCATTTTGTGGTGTAACCATTCCCCTTCAAGTTAGGGTTTGTAACACAAGTAACTGCCTCAGATAGAAGTACCCAGGCCAGATTCTCAAGTCTTAGGCTGAATTAGTACATGAAAAAGGCATGCAGTAGTAGAATTCTATAATTAAGCAACAGCTGCGGAATATCATTGCACCCAGTACTAGAATCAAGAGAGGGGAAATTTTCAGCAACTGAAAGCATGTCACAATCCAAAGCCTCTCTTTAAAATATAGAACAAACTATACTTAAAAATGTTTTCAATCACAATCTCTCACTGAATTGCTTCATTATCTAAAACTTCATCATAAAGTTTGTGTGGTTCTACCATGTCCTGTAACTAAAAGGTGAAAGACTGAATCTTTTGAAGATATAAAACATGCAAAAATATATATATTAATTTCAGTCAACAACACTTCAGTATTTTCCATCTCTTAGGAAGCAGAGTTCAATAATTAAAATAGCTTTTCTATATATTTTTTTTGAGACAGAGTCGCACCCGTCTCCCCGGCTGGAGTGCAGTGGCACAATCTTGGCTCACTGCAACCTTCACCTCCTAGATTCCAGCGGATTCTCCAGCTCAGCCTCCCGAGTAGCTGGGATTACAAGTGTGCAGCACCACACCCTGCTAATCTTGTATTTTTAGTAGAGATGAGGTCTCATCACATTGGTCAGACTGGTCTCGAACTCCTGACCTCACGATCCACCCACATCAGCCTCCCAAAATGTGGGAATTATAGGCGTGAGCCACCGTGCCAGGACTCAATATCTTTTCAGTATTAAACTGTAAAGCAATCATGAAAACATTACTAATTATACTTGTGCCTTGAATTTATAAAATTCCAGTTGTCTACATATGACCATTTTAAAAATCACTTACCATAGGGAAACCAAAAAAAAAAAAAAGAGCAGAAAAAACATGCTGTTTCAAGTTTGATTTTGCTCAAGGTAAACATTTAAGTATTAGGTATATTTGTATTTATATTATCAAGATTCAGAAGATAAACATACAGTATAAATGGAGAACTTTAGATTCATTTTAGAAAAAAACTATTGATATACAATAGTCTTATAATCACTTTAATAAACCACAGATAATACAAGTATAGGTAATAAACTTATTAATTCAAATCAAACTGCAAAAAATACTGGCTCAATTTGCAATCTCAAAAGGAAAATTAAGAGAATCGACTTTTTTTCTGCCTTTTAGAAAAGAAGTAAATAAAGATGATGAGTTAAACTATTAAATCGTAATGCCTTATATCACATCCAAGTATTTAAATCAGTTAACTTTCAAGCTGTTAGTTTTTAAAAAAGATCTTCAAAGCCACCCATGGTATTGTTGAAAAAGTGAATGTTACACACTGAAACTAATCATTATAACAAATCTTCAATTTATTTGAAGCAATTCAGTTTCAAAAACTTTAAGTTACAGCAGTCACAGAAAAAAACGGAACGGTCAGAAACAATAAAAGAATGATCAGGAGTACTGCAAATTTTTTTGTTTGTTTTTAACACTGTCATGGCTTTATTCAAAACACAGTTGCACAAAAGTATTAACTTCAAAGTTTTAAAGGAGATTCTTGAGGAACTTAACACACTATATACATACTGCCATACAAAGAGCATTAAAATAGGACCGGAAACTTCTACAAAATATAAAACCCACCCTTACTTATTTGCATGAAAATACCACCCACAAAGCTAAGTAAGTCTTAAAAGTTACCTGGAGGCTCTAAGTGTTGTTTTCAAACCAAAGTACTCTAATTTTGATTGCACAGTAAGATGACTGACAAGAAAGTCAATATATAGATTTCATTTTAAAAATAAGTCTTTTTGTGATCTGGCATAGTATTAATGAGAATCGTTAGGAACTCTAACAGGGCATTTCAATTTTTAAAAGCAGAAGAAAAATGTTAGTTTTTTGGAGATTCCAATCCCCTCACTACACTTATTCCAAGTGTTTTATTTCAGTCAGTTGTGCAGCTTTTTTAGTTTCTCCACAAGTAACATCATAATTTTTAGCTTTAGAAATCAAGTCACACATTTTACACTGTAGAAGCAGTAGCAGCAGTATTCTACTCATATTTAAACGTGTCCCAGGTACAGAAGCATGTCTTCAATCTGCTGACACTAACTTTTTAAAAACTTACAAATATTCAAAACAAAGGGAAAAAATTTAGATAGCCAAGGTTTAAAAAGCCATTGCCTTGAACACTGAGCCACCATAGCAAAAGGGGAGATATACTTGTCTATTCGTTATACGTTATTTAGTAGCCATGTAAGGAAACACACACTCACATCCTAAATATTTTTCTACTTTTAATGGACATACACTTCAAAACAAATCTTAATTTTAATGTCAATTTAGTTTTAAATATTTTTCAACTGCCTAGTATATTCCAATTAAATGCTATTATTTTATCTGGTGATGCTTTTAAAACTGTAGGAATTAAAGGTTCTACTCAGAAAAATTAGGAATACTTTGCAGAGTGGTATCCAAAACATTTGAGAAGCCAACTTTAAAATTTGACTTTAATGTCTTATTATCAACAGGCAATTGTTCTGACTTTTGAGGAACACTAATACTGCTTCCAAAACCACCCCGTTTTTCTTTCTTCATCCTACTAATATAGTCTTAGATGTTGTCAACCAAGAAACATTTATGGTAAGCAGAGCTTACTCCATAAAACTGTATTAATAATATATTCTTAGGTCAGAAAATAGTCAATTTCTTTCACTTCACTTATTTAAAACCCAGACAGGACTGAAAGGTAGTTGAGGTATAAGACTAAAGGTTTTCCTGGGTATTCACAGGTTTCCCAACTTTCTTTTGAGAGAGCAGGAGGGAAGCAAAACAAGAAGGGAAGGTGATCATAAAGGAATTGCTAAGAAGAAAGAGAACGCACACCTAAAACAAAACAAAATAAACCACCGTCGGCATGTCATGATTTGCAGCCTGATGAAAGGCCTCACCTGCATGTCTCTGGACTTAGTATAAGCGATTTTTCCTTCAAAAATAAAATCAGTCCTTCAAAGATGAAATTATCAGTCACCACTAAATCCATGAACTACATTACTGAATAGAACCTCCACGAAATCTGTGAACTATGTTGCTGAATAGAACCTTTACTATTCTGCTTCTACTTTCCAAGTTACTTGTGACAAAAAAGCAACCAGATACTCTTACTCAAAAAAAGGGTAACTGCCTTCAAACTAAAGATCGCTGGATCACCTCTAAAAAAAACCAATTTACCACTCAAGAGACTATTGTCAATTCATATTACAGCAAACTGTAATGTCAGTTAATTTATAAATAAGGAATGAAATGCATCAAAGTACACCTGTGTAAAAGTGATCATGTTTTAATTATGAGCTAAAAATGCCTAATACAGTAAGCTTGAATTTTAAAAATTAAGAGTCTAAATAAATTGCTAGGGAATTCCACAATGGTAGTTAATGAAAATTTTTCTCTACATACAATATGATCATTAACAGACTAGTTCTTATTTGGAATGGTAAGGCAAAAATAGTAAAACCACACTTTTCCTATAAAAAGTTACACATTATCTTCTGTAGGGACAGCTATCGTACATGAAGAAACAAGGACGTGATCACTCTGTTGCACACCCAGAAACATTCGAGAATCTGGTCTTAGAATGATCTAGTCATCTTCTTCCTCGCCATCATCTTCAGCATCTCGTTTCCTCTTCTCCCCTCGAAGACTTTCTTCTTCTAAAACAGTGGAAGGAAATATGTAAAAGGCTTACTTTTGACAAATAAGCACTGGTTCCGTTACAAAGTTTGAATCTCAGTGAAACGTTAATGGCAGGGCCTAGTGTGGTAGCTCACACCTGAATCCCAGCACTTTGAGAGGCCAGCAGGCGGATCATTCGAGCCCTGGCAAACAACGTGAAACCCCATCTCTACTGAAAATACAAAAAACTAGCCGGGTGTGCTGTTAGGCGCCTGGAGTCCCAGCTACTCGAGAGGCCGAGGCGGGAGAATCCCTTGAACTCAGGAAGCGGTAGGCACAGGTTGCAGCGAGCCAAGATCGCGTCACTGCACTCCAGCCTGAGAAACGGAGCAAAACTTTGTCTCAAAAAAAAGTTAATGGCAGAAGAAAACTGGCCAGGTGCAGTGGCTCACGCCTGTAATCCCAGCGCTTTGGGAGGCCAAAGTGGGCAGATCATTTGAGGTCAGGAGTTGGAGACTAAGCCAGCCAACAGGGTGGAAACCCATCTCTACTAAAAATACAAAAATTAGCTGGGTGTGGTGGCAGGCGCCAGCAGTCCCAACTACTTGAGAGGCTGGCGCGGGAGAATCGCTTGAACCCGGGAGGCGGAGGTTGCAGTGAGCCAAGATCACACCCTGCACTCCAGTCTGGGCGACAGAAAGAGACTCTGTCTCAAAAGAGGGAGGGAGGATAGGAGGAAGGGACCCAGGGAGGAAGGAAGGAAGGAAGGAAGGAAATTATACTTCAAGTTTCCTCTCTGAATTTTCTTAGATTTGAGTAGGTTGAAAACAGACTTAGAAATCCATAAATAATTACAGTTTGCTATGCACCCTTGTGGCCATATCATGAAGTACAGATTAAGAAGCTAGGGGCTTGACACAATGCAATTGTTAGAAAACTTTAAAAATTATTTTGAGGCTCCGCTGGGTGCAGTGGCTCACACCTGTAATCCCAACACTGGGGGGCTGAGGCAAGCAGATCACAAGGTCAAAAGATCAAGACCATCCTGGCTAACATAGTGAAACCCCGTCTCTACTAAAAATACAAAAAATTAGCCCAACATTGTGGCATGTGCCTGTAATCCCAGCTACTCGTGAGGCCGAGGCAGGAGAATCGCTTGAACCTGGGAGGCGGAGGCTGCAGCGAGTGGGGATCACGGCACTGCACTCCAACCTGAACAACAGAGGGAGACTCCGTCTCAGAAAAAAAAAAAAAAATTATTTTGAGGCTGGGTGCAGTGGCTCACATCTATAATCTAAGCACTTTGGGAAGCCAAGGCAAGAGAATCAGCTGGGCCCAGGAGTTCAAGACCAGCCTGGGCAACAGCAAGACCCCATCTATACAATAAATAAAACAAATTAGCAAGGTGTAGTGGTGCACGCCTGTAGTCTCAGCTACCTTGGAAGAGGCTGAGGTGGGAGGATAGCTTAAGCCTTGGAGGTCGAGGCTGCAGTGAGCTATGAATGCCCCACTGCACTCACTGCTGACAGAGACTCTGTCTCAAAACAGTAAGATAAAATAAAAACATTGGTTGGCCATGGTGGCTCACATCTATAATCCCAGCATGTTGGGAGACCAGGGTGGGCAGATCGCTTGAATACAGAGTTCAAGACAGCCTGGGCAATATGATGAACTCCATCTCCACAAAAAAAAGAAAAAATTAGTGGGGTGTGATGGTGTGTGCCTGGAGTCCCAGCTACTTGGGAGGCTCAGATGGGGGGGATCACCTGAGCCCAAGGAGACTGAGGCTGCAGTGAGCCATGCACTCCAGCCTGGGCAAAAGAGTGAGACCCTGTTTCAGGAAAAAAAAAAAAAAGGCTGGGCGCAGTGGCTCAGGCTAATAATCCTAGCACTCTGAGAGACCGAAGCAGGTGGATCGCTTGAGGCCAGGAGTTCGAGACCACCCTGGCCAACATGGCAAAACCCCATCTCTACTAAAAATACACAAAAAAAAAAAATACCAGGAATGGTGGCAGGCAACTATAATCCCCGACACTTGGGAAGCTGAGGCAAGAGAATCACTTGAACCCAGGAGGTGGAGACTGCAGTCAGTGGAGATCGCACCATTGCGTTTCAAAAAAGAAATTTTTTTTTGAAAGGCCTAGAAAGCAAACCTAAAAAGGGCATTAATTATCTGGAGTTCAACTGCTGCTCTCTTTCAAATAAGCTTCACTCTTTCCAAAATGAAACGCTGTGAAAATAATAAATTGAGCTCAAGGTTCCATTCATCCCTTCATTTCTGTTTTCAAAATAAATGTTATAAGCTGTTTATTTTTAATGGAATTAATGAATGCCCTAAGACAATTACTCTTTTTTTTTTTTTTTTTTTTTTAAAAGATGGGGTTTCACCATGATGGCCAGGCTGGTCTTGAACTCCTGACCTCAGGTGATCCACCCACCTTGGCCTCCCAAAGTGCTAGGATTACAGGTGTGAGCCACCGCGCCCGGTCAAGACAATCACTCTTAAAACAAAAAAACTATTATAACCTTGAAGCTCCTCTATGATAAAACAAAATCAAAGGGATCAGTAAAAATCTACATCATACACTGATTCTTTAAAGTGCATGATAAATAAATGAACTGTATAAAAAATAGCTATGTCTTTGATTTTGGAATTTGTTTATGGCTAATGTGACTCACCCTCTTCTTCCTCTTCTTCTCCTTCAACATAGTCATCATCATCTTCTTCATCCTTAAAATTCAAATATTCAGTTTGAGAATTAAAAAATCATAACATAGATTTTTCACGTTCTTGTAATATATTCCAAGAGCAAATAAACTATGGTTATTCTGTGTTTTGACAACCTCTGCCATTCTTATAAAGGTCCTTTTTAAAACCTAACTAAATCTCCAGTTTTTTTTTTATTCTTTCTTCTTTTAGTGTCTTTCAAGTATAGCTTTCTCCCCTAGGCTTCTTTTTTTTTGAGACAGAGTCTCACTCTGTCACCCAAGCTGGAGAGTAGTGGCGTGATCTGGGCTCACCCACTGCAACCTTGCAGCCTCTGCCTCCCAGATTCCAGCAATTCTCCTGCCTCAGCCTCCTGAGAAGCTGGGATTACAGGCTCATGCCACCACACCTGGCTAATTTTTGTATTTTTAGTAGAGACGGGGTTTCACCATGTTGGCTGGGCTGGTCTTGAACTCCTGACCTCAGGTGATCTGCCCACCTTGGCTCCCAAAGTGCTAGGATTACAGGCGTGAGCCACCATGCCAGTCCAAGTATTCTTACTTTTTTTTAATGTTTAATTTTTATGGGTAGATAGCAGGCATATGTATTTATGGTGTATATGAGATATTTTGATACAGGCACAAAAGGTATAGTAATCACATCAGTATAAATGGGGAATCCAGCATTTCTTGTGTCTCCAGTTTCTTTATGAAAATAAGTTATGCTTTAAACTAGCATTCTTCAAAATAACTTTCTTCAGCAATGGAAATGTTCTATATATCGGTGTTGTGTAATACAGTAGCAATAGCCACACTTAGCTACTGAGCATTTGAAATGTAACCAATGCAAATGAGAAACTGAAATTTTACTTTTATTTAATTTTAATCAATTTAAATAGCCACATATGTCTACTAGCTACCATAGTAGACAGAGCAACTTTTGACTATTTTAAAAACAGGATCTTCTATTTTACAGACCAAAGTAGTAATAATCTGAATCCCAGCCTCAATTTAGTTACAAACGTTGAGTATTAACTTTATCTACCTATGTGTTGAAGAAGTCTCTATCTCTCTGGACCTCAGTTTTCCAATCAATAAAAGTAATCATCCAGAAAGACCTATAATAAGTTCCTTACACATCTAAAAATCTACACAACAAAACAGCAAATGTCAATTAAAACTCACGATAAACCTTGATCTGCAACTCTTGTGAAACATACTGTTCTAGATGGCTAAGATTTAAACATTGCCTTGAAGCATCATAAGCACTTTTTTAAACTCTTGCCAGTTGGAATCTCCATCTCTAAAGTGCACTGTACTCGTCTACTATTTTTTTTTGAATAATCATGGTCCTCACTTTGATCATGAACATTATGACAATTAATATATGCTGATTCCCTCAGAGCATATTCATATATGCAGGATGGTTTTCTTCTTTTTAAAAAGACCATGGCCTCCATTTGGAGTTGTTTCTTTTCCTATTTTTTTGCCTTCTCTTTTGCCAACGGTTACCATTTCAATTTTAATCTGCTATAGAATCAGAAAAAACATCAACAAGCTTATTAGAGAATTGAATATATATATTTTTTTTAGAAAGAAAAAGAGAGAAAAGGAGAAAGAAAGAGCAAAAGAAAGAAAAAAAAGAATGAAAGAGAAAGAAAGAGGAAGAGAAAGAGGGAGAGAGAACCGGATTCTTGTTTTATTGCCCAGGCTAGAATACAGTCTAAAAATGGGTATTAAAAACCTCTTTTATGCCAATAATTGTGCTTAACAATGGAGACAGGAAGGAATATCGGATGAAAATAACAAATAAGCAGACAACCAATATTTTATTTAAACCTGTGAAATGCTATGCAATTGCTGGGGAGTGATTTACTTCCAATTATGTGGTCACTTTTACAGTAGGTATAATGTGATACTGAGAAAAATGTATGTTTTGTGGATTTGGGGAGGAGAGTTCTGTAAATATTTGTTAAGTTTACTTGTTCCAGGTCTGAGTTCAAGTCCTGGATATCCTTGTTAATTTTCTATCTCGTTGATCTGTCTAATATTGACAGTGTAATGTTAAAGTCTCCCACTATTTGTGTGGGAGTCTAAGTCTCTTTGTAAGTCATTAAGAACTTGCCCTATGTATCTGGGTGCTCCTGTAATGGGTGCGTATATATTTAGGATCGTTAGCTCTTCTTGTTGCATTGATCCTTTCACCACCATGTAATGTCCCTCTTTGTTTCTTATGTTGTTTTAAAGTCTGTTTTATCAGAGACGAAAATCACAGCTTCTGGTAATGCTAACTGGCTGTTTTGCCCATTAGTTGATGTAGATTCTTCATTATGGTGATGCTCTTTACCTTTTGGTATGTTTTTGGAATGGCTGATACTGGTTGTTCCCGTCCATGTGTAGTTCTTCTTTCAGAAGTTCTTGTAAAGCAGGCCT